>VWZG01003581.1:49315-149964 GCA_013396735.1 Grallaria varia
CCCCGCCCCCGGTGAGGCCCCGCCCCGGCCGGGCGAGGGCGCGGAGGAGGTGCCATTTTAAGTGCGGGCAAGGCGCCCCTTTTTCCTTTGTTCTGGGCAGACGGCTGGTGACTGAGTCGGTTTGGGTTTTTTTATTTTTTTTTTATTTTTAATTTCTTAAACGCGACGTTAGGTCTTTCGTAGGGGCTGCCTGTTCGCGGTGGGGTCACCCCGCCTCCTTAGCGCTCTCGTCTCTGCGTCCCTGGGAGGGCTCCGGTGACGCCGCCCGTGTTCCCATGCCCGGGGCGCCTCCTGCCCGCGTCCAAGATGGCGGCGGGCAGCCGTCCCTGTGTGTGCGGCGGCCTCGCTGGCGGAGCCGCCGCGCTTCTCTCCGCTGTTCCTGCCTTTTCCCACTATCGTTTCTTCCCTGCTGGAGGCCCGGGGTGTTGTCGAGCAGGGCTGTCGGCAGCCCTCCCTACCAGGAAAGGCGCTCCCCTCCCCCGCTGCCGGGCCGGGCCTGTCGGCGCAGCGCCCTCGTCAGCAATGAGGGAGGAGAGGGAGGTTTTGCACGCCTGAGGCGCGCTGTGAGGCCCACGCTGCAGCCAGGGAGGGACACTACGCGTCTGCCGCTGCTCAGGGAAGACGCCTACGTCGCACTGTCCCATTGGGTGACGCGGGTGGCCACGAGGCCTTGTGAACGCATGGAGCAAATTCGCAGTGGGGGAGGAGGCAAGTTTTTACACGTGTGCAGTCGGTGTCTGTCAAAAGGATGTTGTGCTGGGATATGGGCCCACGGAACCCGTGCCCACAGGAGCTGTGATATCAGGGATGCGAAGTGGGTATCGCCTGTCCAAGATCAGGCCTGATAGAGCCAAAGATCAGGACTGATAGTGCTGAAGTCATCTTGGATAAAGCCTCCGAAGGAAAAGTCTGTACTACAAATAGTCTGTATTTGCTGAAGAACTGCCTTAGATTTTTAGACTAAAAAACCACGCACCCATGTGCTGTTCCTTAACGCATTTCCCTACCTCGGCAACACATCGCATTGGGTCTGAAGTGGTTGAACAGGTCACTGAGTTTCAGCTGTCACAACAGCGTAACAGATCTGGGTAGTGTAATAGATCAGAGTCTCTAAGGGCCTGACTAACAGCCTGACTGAAAATAGTAATGTTTTTTATGGCTCTTGCACAATTGTAACAACCACTGCGCTTTATTCTTAGAACTACCCAAAGACGCATTGAAAGTCTGGATATGGCTATTCTGTTGAACTATGGTCACAACATCAACTAGGTTTATTTTTAAGAGTAAAATGGAAAGTTAGAAACATTGGGTTGAACCTTTTCCCAGCAACAGTGGTCATCTCCAGAAGACATGGGAGGAGGAATAAAGTTAAAGGCTTCGGTGAAATTACTAATCTTTCAAAGTTGCATAATCTTTTGACTGCTGCACTGAAAATGGGTATACACAAATCAGTGACTTATGAGCATGAGTCTGTTCAGTGTTCACAGAACCACCCAAACCACAGTAAATATAAAGCCTGATCACTGCTGTGAGCAGAAGCCGACATGTTGACTTCTGTGGGGGATAGGTATGTACATCAAAGAGCACAATCAAACCTAAGAATTCAGAAAGACAAACAGGAGTTAGTGCTGTGTCTTTATTGCAGTGGACCCTGTATGATCCTGATTTTACATCCTAACTAGGCTGCTGCTGTACGTGCATTACTCTTCTGGAAAAAGAAGTCAGCTATTTTCTATTTGTCGTGTTTCGAATCCAGTGTTGCACAACCAAGCAGCCAGACTTCTTGTTGTAATTCATGCTGTAGAGCATCCTACCCACTAAAATGAATAGGAACTCTAATGAAACTAAGATGTAGGGATGACAAAATCTGCCTTGGAGTAAAAATGGAAACACCAACTATGCTATTAAAAAAAAGGCCATGATAAAAATGAGAGAAGAGCCGTGAGTCTTACCATTATGGTATCTATGAATCTTAAACCTTACAGGATTAGCTGGGAAGTTTTTGTTTGTTCTAAACGCAGAATGTCTTTTGAAAAATATTTGAGTAGAAAACAAACAGCTTACAGTACATATTCTCCCTTTCATCTTTGTCCAGAACTCCCACTGTTTTCTGTGCAGGAAAAACCAATACAATATGGTCCAATGTCTGTAAAGGATAAAACAAAAAGCATTCCATTAATTTATTTCTGATTTAATCTGGGTTGTATTATTGCATACATGTTTGAGACTCCAAGTTGCTTCATTTTTTATACAGTGCATATGAATATTAACATTTGGATATTGCAGTGTTGCTTGAACCTATTGAACAGTTTATAGAAAATAATTTCTATACTGAAAAAAGCTTCTTACAATAAACTATGAGAAGGCATAGAATATAGTTCTTGTGTTGAAAAACAGAAATTGCATAAATACTTAGGCACTAAAGTTCAACAGCTGACTCCTCAGATGAAGAAAGGCCCTGGTTCTGCTGGAGAACACATCAGAAAGACTTTTGAATGGGGAGCTGTACTCTGATTCCTGCAGCCATTGTCAGCTTTGTCAGTATGACTGCTAGAACAAAATAAATGTAACACCAGAAGAGCTATGGTCAGTCCACCTTCAGTCTTGCTTACCTTCAGTGAAAACGTGTGTCCCTAAAAACTGCTGAATTTACTGAGGTGTAGTAGTTTAAAATATTCCTCCTCAGCACACCAAAGTGCCAGTATCCAGTTATCAGGGAAGTTACCTTGTTGATAGTTTATACTGGGGGCTTTTGTTTGCTTTTTGGTGTGTGTGTTGGTTTTTTCCTGGACAAGGAACCAGAACTGCTAAAATACAGATGTGTGGTTTCTGCCACCTTTGATACAGAGGCAGAAATATCTGGGAGAGTGTCAAGCTGGTTATTTAGAAGCTGTAACCTCTTCAACTGCTGGTACTTATTAGCAGTTATCTGCCTGACAGACTCCAAAAGCAATAATCCATTGTTTGAACCACCTTGTTTCTTCTGCAGGGAGTTGCCTCTTCTGTGGGGCATGGATCAAATCCAGGTGATGTTGCACTTGAGTAAATGAGCAATTTTTGTGAGGTCCATTTCTTAGGTTCTGCTGGGAGGGCATGAGCTCACAGTAGGAAATAGTCTCTTAAATCAACACTGAGATTGCTGTCATGACTGTGTACCTCATGATACTTTCTCTTTGCTTTTACCAAATGTACACGGTTAATTGGTTGAAAATAAACCAAACAGAGAAAGAAATGGGGGGAGAGAAGGCTATTGGGTAATCCAATCAACTTTCCTTCTAGTACAAACTTACTTAGCTTGTTTATTACTGTTTTTCAAATTATTTAAATAGCTAAAGGAATTCATCCGAAAAATTTGCACAAGCTCTGCTCTTCACTGCCACCAAGATTTCCTGATATTCAGTCTTTCTCCACCCTCTTTTCATTTACTCCTACTTGTTTCCATATGTATAAGCACAAGTATTTCCTCTCCATCCTTAAGGTTTCCATTACTTAAGCATTTGCTGGCTGGAGACATGCCTCCATCTACCTCTGCTTTCACAAGACTGAATGTGTTAAGCTCTTTTAACCTTTCTCTATAAAACCACTCTTCCAGATAATTCTTTCTGCTGTTCCTTAAATTGTTTCATTTGCCTTGATGTTATGATGGATGACACAGAAACGATGCACACACCAGCACTGAGTCTGCTAGGGAAAAGTCCTTTTGGAAATGTTTCAATAAGCTTGAGCTGCCAAAACGTCTTTGCATCACATCAGTGCTCTGTGTCACTTGGCTATGTTTTTGAGCACCCAAAAACAGGGCTTACAACCCTGTGGATCTGCTCATACCAGACCTGTGTCCTGAAGGCAACCCTCACTGAGCACTAGAAGCTCAGGACTCACTCACTGCTCCATTTTCCGTGCCAGCTTCAAGCCATTGGAGGCCTTTTCTTCCAACATTTGTGGCATTGCAAAACTTGTGCATGAAGAAAACAGAGGAAATATGATATATCGGCATTTAAATATTCAGGATTGTCTACAAGATTTATTTTCAGTGAACCCTTGTTAATTTTTACTCAGTGACTTTATTTTCTAGATAAACAGTGGTAATTTTGGGTTTTTTATTATTTGTTTTACTTCAGTTTTCTGTTTGCTCATATGATCATACAGCTAAATCAAAAACCAAGATACATCATATATTTTGTTAACCCAGTGAGAAAAAATGTCCTTAATTTCTTTAAGAATTTTACATTTTAGGAACTAAATATAATGATTCAGGTGTTACTTTCTCTGAGAAAGGGACAATGACCTGATTGGGCTCATAATTTGTGATACACACTTGCCCAATGAGAGCCTGCTTTCAGCTTTGCCATGATAAAAACCATGGCATTCTGTGTAATTTTGGTTCACCAGTTCCCTCTAATAAAAGTAAGGATGGAGTATTTTGCTGGCAGTAGTGCTAGGTGTAGTATCAGTACTGTGAACTGCAGTGTGAACTGTTGCTGTGGATACATACCTGGGAAGATGCATGAAATAAGCACTAGCCTCATTTATTTGACCACCACTTCAGTTTCCCTACTGCTACATCAGTGTCATGCAATTGCCATATAATGTTCCCTCTCTCATACTGTGATCCTGGCACTAGGCAGAGTGGACTGGTCTGTTCTTGGATGACCTAATTAGTTGTGACTGGCGTACAGGTTTGGTACATTAAAGGTGAAAGCATGGCAGAGGGTATTGTGTGGCTGTAGTATGGTGACAGGAGGTGAATGACAGACCACTGTTACTTGACCTAATGCATTTGCAATGTCTTCATGTCCTGTCCCATGCGGTGCTGTGCACTGGGTCATAATGAACTTGGGAGGTAGAACACAAAGGGCTCAGTCTCATCTCAAAACCTGACATAGCAGGAGATTTCAACACAAGATTGGCTTTGTGCGTGAGAGTACTGTCAGTGAAGGGAACTTCTGTTCGCCCATGTGTTTTTTAGATTCCTTGCTAGTATGCTCCAGAATTTCCAGATTCATTTCCTGAGGGCACAGCAATACAGCCCTATTTTGCTGTCAGCACAGTATTATTGCCTCCTCCAATATTTGGCAACCTGGCAGTTTCTGGTGCAGTTGATAGGTACTTCAGTGTGATGGCAAGATATATGATATTTATTCCACCCATACTCCACATTGATTCAGCAAAGCTGGAACTTTCTAACACAGCACTCCTCTCAATCATGGTGTGGTGGAAATCCAGGACTGCTGATGTTGTATCTTAGTGTGGTATCCACATGCTGGGTTTCTGCGTATCTGCTTATTTTGTGGTAAATCTCATGTGTTTAATTTAGTGCTGTAAGAGGAGGCATCTTGTGCTAAAACATCCATGACTGCAGAATTAATCCACAGATTCATTAGAAAGCCAGAGAAAGGAGGAAGAAATAGGAAAGGAATGGGCCTGAACAGAGTGCTGCTGAACTAATACCTTGTTCAGACCAAAAATACACAGGACTGCATCCTGAAGTTCCTAAAGCTTTTCTGAGTGCTGAAATTTCATTGAAAACCTGTTCTTTCAGTTAAATGGGATTCTACCAAAATAGTGGTAAAGTCAGCTATGTGTATCTTTTCTGTTGAGCACATCCAATTGCATTGCAATGATGTGCAAATGCCAAAGTGTTTCTGTGCTTGGGTGAAAAGATGTTAGTTAATACTCAGACTGAAGTGCAACTGGTTTTCATGGAAATTTAAAAATCATCGGCACGCTTGATCTTTTATCCAGTTGTCTCCATGCAGATTCAGAAGCTTAGCCACAGACACCTCCATCTGAAATTCTTTGCCAGAGTTTATTCAGTTGCAGATTTCCTGCCAATGCATGTGAAACCTATGTCATAAGGAGGCGTTTTTTATGAGGTGCTTTTGATTTCAATTCACAAGCTGAACAGAGCATGAAGCATGCAAAGAGGGCACAGCGCCGGGCCCCTGATCCTCAAAGAAGTTAGAGACATCTGCACATGCAGATCAACTGGCAGGATGAAATTCTGGTGGTAGAATTTGATTAAGTACCTTACCATCTGTTTCTTCCTGCCTTCTGTGCATGTAACGTGTCTTCTTTGTCTTTTTAAAATGTCTCTTCTGGAAGACCTTGAGGAGTTTGATGATTAGCTTCTTCTCATTGCCCTTCAGACAACTATAGATATTTCTTCCATCTTAACTCAGTCACATGCTCTATGATACAGAGTATGAATAAGGGGATGTCTGGATTTTCCTGTCCTTTCAGGTAGCCTATGTTATCATTCTGTGTACAGCCTTTTGGATATGCACTTCTCTTTTGCTCTTCTGCTTTCTCTTTCATTTCTATTTCTGGGGTTGGATTGTATAAATGATGGCTCTTCACTGTTGTCTGACTTCCCCTTTGCTGCTGTGGGTAAGCATCTCTTTCAGTTCTGCATGTTAAAATAGAAAAAAAAAAAAAAAAAGAGACCAAATACTCTTATGGTGCAGCTTTGTAGGTTTGGTAAGATCTTCCCTGATACTTTCTTGCTGTGGACTGATTGACATCACTTTAACTTGTCTCCAAGTGCTTATTGTCTCATCTCTCACACTGGGAAATAAAGGCTCCCAAGAAGCACTACAGAGATACTCATCAGTGAGGGTTGACCCCAATACAGACTGTACTAGTATGATCATTCAAGGCTCTATTCCCTCAGCTTTCGTGTTTGTTTGTGATCACTCCATCTTCTTTTGAAATGTGCTGTGCAGTCTTCTTTAGTGCTATAAGGCTCTGTGGGAAAAAGTGATGTCTGAGGAGATCAGGTACAAAGCTCAGTGAGCTCTCCTCTCTTTCACTCTTCAAAGGAGATTCTGGATCTGTCAGGGCATAAAAAAAAGAGAAGTGACCCCAGCTGAGCAGGACAGGAGTAACACAGGTCCTGCCAAATGCTTAAATAACAGCATGGGGCTGAACAGTTCTGCAAATGGGATATAGCCTGTACTTCAGGAATTTGCTGCAGTTCCCAATGCTAGCTCATCCTAACTGGGCTAGCATGTTTTACTGTCCTACAAAATTGTATCTAGTGTCTGTCAAATCCCAGACATAAGCTGAAATATGGCTGAGCATGAGGTATTCCAGTCTTTTGTTATACACCAGAGTATAAAAAGATGCAGAAGATGAAGTGCTGCTTTGGATGATGAGCTGTGATAGCTTGGAGGGCCAAGGAAACCTGAGTTGAGGCTCCCGAGTAACTAGTCAACTTTCTTGAAGACACTTCTTTTTCATAAGATCCTGCTGCTCCTCTAGGTTCTGCTTTCCCATCAGCAACACGAGAGCTGTCAGCCTTGCCTGTCCAAACTGAGGGTATAGATGTCTGAGGGTGAGGGAGGAATTTCATCTAACAGAGAGAACTAAGAACCCAGAGAAGACAGGGCATTTGGGAAGTGATGCCCTCTCTGGAATATTAAAAGACTTTATACATACCTCCACGGTTATGTCTACATGGATGGGTGTGGAGTGTTGCTTGCCTGCTATACTTCGTGCTACCAGGCTGCAGGCCAACTCTGATATGAAAACTGAAACCACAGCAATGTGAAACTGTGCCTGTATTTACCATAACTGTTCTCTCTGCATAACTTATCAACACGGCTCTGAGCTTTTGGTTAGTGCAGCTACCTGATACCCAGTCTGGATAACATCCATCTGGCTCAGACCATAAGGATGCACCACCCTGCCTGGACACTTTTGGTTAGTTATAGTAGTCAGCTCCCACAATGGCTAGTGCAGCAGTCATACACAGATACAATGAGTTGCTAGTCACTGTGCAGTGGAAGCAAACTGTTCCTGTGACAACAACAGAGTATATAATTCCTTTGGATTGTTCAAGTAAAATGTAAAAATGGCAATATATTGAAACCAAAGCAAAAAAATTTAAAACCAGTGGAGCTCTAAACTGACATATTTAAAATTACTTTGAAAGGAAATTAAGCTTTTCAAAGACAAAGGGGTTTGTTGTGGCTCCAGAACAAAGAGTAAGCAATAAAATCCAGGCTTGTATGTGGATAAATGATTTAGGTGACAAATGGGGAGGACATGCTCATCAAGGGCTGAGCTGAAGAAAATACATTTGCAAGTTCTTGAAAAATCCACATAGGAGAGAATTCCACAGAAAAGCCGAATACCAGGACTCAACTTGATCCAGATAAAGTTTTGATAGGGGAATAAGAGACTAAACCTTTGATCTTGGTTGCTGTGATAGAAAATTGAGTAATAAATAATGGTTCTCTTAATGTCTTAATCATAGCTTATACAAGATTTTCTCTTGCCAACATTCCTTTGCCTCTCATTGTACTTTGACACAGTGTGATTGCATGAGTGTCTCAAGGAAAGTCAATAGTTCTTCCAGGAGAAGGCCTGAGTTCTTATAGCCACACCAAAGCTGGATTTGTCAGAAGAAAGGGACTAGATGAAAAGCAGCCAAGGGGACTTCTTGGCTGGGGATTGTGGAACCAGCCATCAGCCTGCTTTCATGGAAACACTAGTAAGAGAAACATCCCCAGGGACCCATTTGGGCAAATGATGCCAGATGGATATGGGGAGTTCAGCTTCTTCCATTAGCAACATATGCGGGTATTGGAAGCATCCGGAAAGCCCTACCACACACAAAAATTAAACAAACAAACAAACAAACAAAAAATCTGCAAAAGGAAGAACAACCCAAGATAAATTAGCTGCAATAATCTGCATTTTAACAAAAAAGCTGCATGAAAATGTTGCATAGCCTCAGTCATGCCAGATAGAGGAGAGATGATGCAGTATCATCACTGAGTCTGAGCCCAGTCATGTCCAGAACTTTCAAGTATGAAACTCTTGATCCTGCTCAAAACATGGTTATTTACTATGCCTTCTACTTTACTTGCACATTGCTCCTGAAGTATGGAGAAAGCGAAACACTTAAAAATTCTGCTTTGTTAGATTCTTGTGTTAGCGTCTTGTGAACTATTTCAAGTCAGAAAATTGAGATACAAAATAGGTACACTGATCAAAAGGCAGGAAGAGGGAATACCAAGGCTTTGAATAGAAAACCTATAAATTTATAAGAAAATATATGAGAAAACATATTTTTGAAACTACTATCTCTAATAAACAACAAACAGAAAAAACAAAATGTAGTGATACAGTGGCATTCTGTGAAATAAACTTTTTACTGCATTTCATGATTGATAAATAAGTTGGTACCTTAGTGACTACCTGTATAGAAAGCTGTGCAAGTTTCTGGAGCAGGAATGAAAACTGAGTTATTTATAGTTTAAAATTTAATTTCTTTTCATGCTTCATATTATTGAAACCTGTGTATTTTTTAGCTTGACAAAATACAGAGGCAGCAGTTTCATTTTTGCAAACCTATGTATTTAAAGAAGGGTGTTTAAACAGTGCCGGCCACTTTGTATTTCTAAATGTGAGTGTTCTGGTTTTCATCTAAATAAAGAAAGCAGGATTTGCAGTTGAAAAAGTTTGTAAGCTCAAAAAATACATTTGGAAAAAAAAAGTGTAGAGAAACAAAAATGCCAATCAAAACTATCTGTGCTAAAATTGGACCGTAATGCCAGCTGCAATGTTACCGTTACCAGTGCAGTTGCTGTAGAAAGCAGAGTACCAGGGCCAAGTTCAGAAGCAACTTTTAGCTTCTCCAGCAGGGCAGAGCCCTGTGAATCACACTAGGAAGCACAGATCAAATCCTCTTATGTAAACATCATACGGGGCTGGCACTAATCCTTTGCACACCCTCGGAGGAGTGCTGATGTGGCATTCTCCAAACACACATTTGCTTTGTGTAATTGTGGGCAGTCATTCTTGGGTGCAGGAGGCCCAAGTGTGAGCCTTCATATTGTCTGTCGAGGGTGAGCAAAAATAGATGGAGAAAAGCAAATTCTGAACGTGGCCATGGTTCAGGGCCACCTCAAACACCTCTTGTCATCACTGCCCTTCCCAGAGACAGGATATCCTCCCCCCAGCACACCAATGTCTCATGCCTGGGTCCAAGCCCATGAAAAGCTGGGTGGCCCCTCCTAGTCCCAGGTCCTGCTGGATCTCTGGAGTCATGTCACTGGTGTCCCCCTGGGTTTTCCCACAGTTGTCTGCTTCAGTGCAGAATGCTGAGGACCCATCTCCTGTTTCACACCAATGTTTAACTTGCTGAATCAGGACTCCATGAAATGATTCACACCTGGTTAGTAGTGACTAATACTGGGCACTCCCTTCCTCCTAGGCAACAATAGCTCCTCAGTGCTCCCAAGGCCTGTTCAGCCAGGCAGCTACAGGATTGGAGACCGGATGTGCTACTGTCCCACTGAACAAGTGGTGGCTGTTTTTTATTTATACAGCAATGCCAATTTTTAGTCTGAACTTATTTTTTTTCTTTTCAATCTGTGTAGTTATATGATCAAAAAGTATAATCCCTGCACACACAGATCCTATAGTTCACAGAACTGGTATTCTTGAAGAAATTCTGGGTAAGGTCTGTGAAACGCTTGTTGTTCTTCTCACTCAGCTGGGATCAGATGTGGAATAAAGTAAATATCTTAGGATGAAGACTTTATTTTAAGAATAGTTTCTTCTTCTACCAGGTTATTTTATCATTCACATGGAGAAGTCTAAAACTTAGAGGAGCACTTTGAGTAAAAGCTCTGTCCCAACTTCCTTTTGCTTATCCTCACCCGTAAAACTAAAAAAGTGTAATATAATACAAACATAGCAATTTCCCACACAGACAACCATACAGTATCACTGCCAGGTGCTCTCTGCAACTTTTCTCTATTTTGTTCAACAAGAATTTGAAAGCATTAGCAGTTTGATCACTGTTGTAATTTCCATGGTTGCAGGAAACCCACCAGTCCTGGCAGGCTCCAGCATGAAACTGCCTGCTCAAGTCTGGGAGATAACCCCCATTCTTCATTCTAGATTATCACTGAGACAGAAATGTTTGTTCTGCTGACCAGGTCTATCCATCATGTGCAATTTGTCTCTGTAAGTTTCCATGCAGAAGCCAATTATATCCCCAGAGAGTTAAACCTTTTTCACTAATCTTCTATAAAAGCTTCAGAGACCTTTTGGCCTAGGCTGGATCTTCCTCCTATGGGTTTTCTTGGGCATTTTCAGTTTTTGTCTCTTAAATTAGATAATTTCTCATCCTCTGAAATATCTCTAGTGTATGTATGAATACGAAAGGTACTCTGCAGACCTTGCGGAGGTTTGTGCTCCATCTTAATCTGTCAGTGTCAGTGTAACTGGATGATGCAGACTCCCAGTCAAAACCAATAGCACATTCAGCTCTTGACTGCAGGAAAGTTTGGTGCTATTTTGAATTACATTTCTTACAGTTATTGCAAAGCTTTGGCTCAGTTGTTGGGAAAGCCGCTGAGTAGTTTGGGTTTTTTTTTAATAGTTCCAGTATGGGAAGTTCAAGATGATGTAGCTGTGGTCAGGCCATTTTCCACTACCCAATGTAATACCTCATGGTTATCCACTATGACATGAAAAAAAAGTAAAGGCACATTGTGGTATGTCACCTGATACTACAACTAATTGCATTGCCCAAATCCTTGCAAATTTAAGGTAAATGGATTGTATTAGACCAATAGCATCTATTCTTTGTCTTCTGTGACTGTTTCTCTAATACCTGGGCAAAGTGGGATGTTTCACACTTCTTTGCCATGACATGCTGTGAAATGCTTGGCTGTTGTCCTTAGAGTCTGGTAATGTCAATCACATTTTTTGTTCTTAGAGCTCAACTTTTGATGCCACATGAGGCAGCATCATGACAAGGAGAAAACCTGATGGCACAGTTGTAGTTTCAAATACTCCACAGGTTCCTGTAGGCAAACTATTGCACAGTGACCTAGTTTAGAGCTGTCACAGGGAGCAATTATTCTTTGTCACTCCATACTCATTCTAGAAGCACCTGAAGCCCAAAGAAGTCCCTGGAGCCACATTTCTTCCTGACAGCTTTCTGTGGAGGGGTTCAGTTCTGCTCCAGAGCACATTTACTCGCTTCAGTAGCCCAGAACCCCTACAGGGTCCCTACATGAAGTACAATAGCATTAGAAATACTGATCACACAACATAATCAACTGAGTTTTCACACACCCTGAAGCTGATGGGCGATGAATCTTTTGGCCCTTGCATCAGCCAGTCATTAGTAGCTCCTGGTGTAATTCAGTCAGTACTTTTCCTTTTCCTTCAGCCCCCTAAGTATTTTCTATGGTTCATATTTGCACCAAGTCACAACTCTTTTCAGCTGTTAATTTTTGCAGAGACCAGCAAGTGCCTGGACATCTCTTCACACATGTTGCTCCAGTTGTTGGGTGCTGACATCTCTGCAGCTCCTGCTTTACTGGATGACGCTTCCCTCTGTTTGGGCAACCCCACTTCCTTTGGTCTTTGTCTCTACATCATCTGCAAATACTACCTGGCCCGGGTGTCCCTAAGAAACAGCTTCTTTCACCTGACCCATGGGATGCCTATGAATGCATTGCAGTTGGGCCTCCTCCAACTCTTTAGTCACTTCACTAGAAATGTTTCCTTGTAATGCTGCATCTAGTCTAAATGACTCACCCTGAGGCTGGGAATTCACAGATGAGACCTTTAAAAAAACACCCTAAATTTCTATCTCGGTGTTTATAGCTCTATCAGTAGCCTGTTCATGGCTTTATCAGTGATGTCATTGTCTGCAGCTGACAAAGTATGAGCTACCTTTGTGCAAACTCTTTTCGAAGTAAATGTTAATACAAAAGTTTCTGATAGTCTCCCACTGGGCACACAGTCTGCCTGTATTACTCATTCTAAATTCAATACACAAAATTCAACCTCATTACAACTATCTTCTGACCAGAAGCAGAGGGAAACCCCCAGCAAAAGCTTCCTCAATGCAAATAACCACCTCTGTGGAGGTTGCCCTTTTGCTGCTTTTTGGTTTGCTGTTTAGTTGGCACTTCCAAGGGGCCAGATTTCTGCCTTTTTCATTCCTGCACATCAAGAAAAGACTCTGCTTTGCAAGATGCACGGCCTACATATTAAAAATTGTGACAAAAGATTTTGACCTTGACATCCAGAAGCACTGTCAAGATGCTGTCCTGCTTCACCTTTGCCTTCAGAGAGTATTAGTTTAGTGATTGGAAAGCCCTTCTCCCCAAGGCAAATAAATTTCTTCTTAGAAGAAGTGGATTTTATGTTTTGATCCCACTGCCTTATGTGCAAAGTACACAGTGGCTACCAGGGAAAGGCCCAGCATGGAGAGCAGCATTGCCCTCCTTTACTGCCTCTGGCTCAGAGGCAGCAATTACAGTATAAAGCTGCATAGTGTGTTATTAATAAAACACAGCACCATCTTTTGGAGGAAGTGCTGTCTGGCCTAATAATTTTAACCTACTTATTCCCTCATGGGTCTAGGAGAGACCAGGAACCAGGTGTTGCAACCTAGAGGCAACTGAGTTTCTAGAAAGGTAATTGCTGAGTTAAAGACCTGTTCAGGTGTTTGCAGAGGAAGGCTTAAGTCAAGTCAAGGCAATGACAGGACACTCTCAGGACTCTTCTGAACCTGAATATGGCCCTTGAACTGGGAGCTATTCCTACACAGTCCTACTTTTAGGTGCCCGGACTCGTTACTAATATACTTTTCTTGGTAGATGAACAGCAACCAAGACAGTTTGCCAAACTGTCTATGTGCTCTTTACTAGAGTAAAAGAATCACTCATACTTCTGCCAGTTTGTTTGCTGTGTGGTCAAAGATTATTAGGGCGATCTAAGACAGTGATCCAGGTGGGTTACCAATACCTTTGCTATAAAAAATTTGTTTTTATCTCAAGTAAAATGGATGTTATTACGAAGATTAACATTAGAATTGTATTTAATGGGGTTTTTTCTTCTGTTACTTCTTTGCAGAAAAGAAAGGCTTAGAATAATTTCTTACTGTGGCAGTAAAATCTCACTTAACTTTATAAGCTTTTTAATGTAAAATGACTTTCATATAATAAACAGCTGACGTGTAAAGATAAACAGCATTATTTTATTTTTTCTGTGACTCACTTGACATCAGTCCACATTTATTCATACTTTGTGGAGGATAATGATAGGTAGAAAATTTATTTTTGTTACAAAGCAAATGAATATTTTAGTTCATTTCATTTATGATGTATATCTTTATAATAAAATGTAGACTTTTGGGGCAAAAGTCTTGTCTGTGACCCATGGCTTGTGATCTCAGATTTGTAGGCAACAGACAGCTTTTTTATTCCTTCATGTCTATGAGAGAACTAGAGTTAGTAATGCTGGTAAAAAGCTGCTGAACTTTATTTCCATGTGATCTAGCAATTATAGCATGTGCCATCACCTGATAACTTAGTTGTTCTTTTTTACAATCCTCACTCTGGTGCTTTCAGATATTTGAATTATTTCTCTTTCTCCCAGTGTATTAGATGGCTCTGAACAGTCAGTGTGGTCCAAAAGGCCTTATGCAGAAGGCTCTGCTTTTTTTCTCCTCTTAATGGAAAAATTGCTTAGTAAGCAGAGCCTTCTGGGCTTACAAATAGAAATACTGGCTGCATGTACTGACTGCTGGCTCCTGTCCATGTGCCTGTCTCCTTGCTGAAGGAAGTTTTCTTAATTTTTTTTCCATCATTCTGAGAGTGAGAGTTATGGATCTCCCATTGCCAAAGATATCCAAGATCTGTCCAGCCATCTGCTGTTCCTCTGAGACTGCGATGCTGCACCTCCCATCCCTGCGGTGTGACTCCAGTACTTTCCTTTTGCAGGGGAGGGAGATGGACCTTTGGCAGCCTCTGGTCCCATCACACCTGGTAATCTGACTGCCTTCCACTTACCTAGCATACTGTAAACTCTTTTATGATCTGTAAAGGCTCAGGCAAAAGAGGAACCCAGGAGGTTATATCAATCAAAAATTAACTACAAAAACACTTATTTTCTAAGGTGGTCCAGAGATCAGTAATAGACTGTTCCTCCTGACCTTTCTTCTAGCTACTAGACACTTCTGCAAATACTATATAAAACCCGTAAGTGCTTTATGTTGCTGATGAATTGATATATGCATGTTTCAGTTCTGCAATGTGTTCCATAGCTATGAATCCAGGCATGAAGAGCAAAACCACCTGTATTTTAAAAATGCTAAAAGAAAATACTTAAATGCAACTGTTTGAAGTGGAGCAAAGGATACCAAATACAGCAGGGAAATGGACATTTCTGGGTGTTCACAAAGTTGTGCTCATCTTACTTTGTTGATTTTCCGTATCTCCATGGTCCCACCACTTTTTGTGCTTGACTACTGAACAGCTTTTGGTCATGGGCTGCTTTTGACTAAACAGACACAGATGGAATTTTCATGCTTCCTGAATTCTTTAATTGGAAAAGACTCAAGACAAATATGAGAGGCCACCAGATCCCTTCCTGTCATCTGTAAGTAATTTTCAAAGACTACAGAGAATGTTGTAGACAAGTCAAGTTTTCAGTAATCTCAGAAGGAGAGAGGGAATATCCTAAAGTAGATACCAAGTAGTATATGTTGTCTGACCTGGGAGGCCAACGTGCCAATCTTACTGAAAATATGCTCTTCACTGGAAAACTGTCTGCAGCTTTAATCAGCTTTAGCTGATTTTCTTTTCAGAGTGTTTACCAAGGTGCAGGGCAACCTTGAGTATAAGGTGACCTTCCACTGTCTGTTTTAGCAGGAAAAAAATCCAATATAATCATGTGCTGAAAATTCCCTTAATTATCATTGCAACACACAACAACTTACTTCTGATAAGCCATCCCTGATGCCTAATGGAGATGGGAGAATTAATGCGGAGCAGGAAGTATGCTGGTTGTAAGGGCTGGGCTTGTTCTTAGACAAGACAGCCAAGGCTTCCACATGAAGTCAAGAAAAACTGAGCAAATAAAAGTTCTACCTCTTTAAATCTTGAAAGGGATTTACAGGATAATTTCTGGAGAGAAGTGTACAGAGATGACAGTAACGACTTCTTCAGTAAAGAGCATGTGGTTTTTGTGCCCATGATGCATGGATAATGACATGAATGCTAGTTGTAGGCATTAATGTAATTTATGGGTTTCTACAACATAACCCATACATTGGTGGAAATAATTATATCAGTAATTAAAGGTATACCTTACATACAGATCCTAGGATCAACAACTGTGGGAAACCACAGCAGGTTCAGTATTCATAACCAGATTGCGAAAGAGAAGAAACCATGGGATTCAGATACTCCTTGTTAGCAGCAATGCCTTCAGCCGGCATTTCAGGGTGCTGTTATAAGTAGTACTACCCCTAGAGATCCTCTTGAAACATTTTATAAAGTCACAAAAGTAATTACATTTTTGTCCAACTTTATTCAGGAAATAGGCACCTGGAGACAGCAGTGACTTCTATATGCAGCCAGCCTGATCCCATGCAGTAGAGCTGTCTTCTGTTTCTGAGCACTGCTTTGCTCTCTGGGCAACTTGTGATTGCAACAGTGAAATTGAATTTGTGGCATAACAGCTTAAATGGAAAAAGTGCACATGAATTCCAGAGGTTGGCTAAAAGTCCTAAACATGATACATTCATCCCAAACTCTACACAGACTGGATATTTCAGCACTGGATTCTGTTATGAAAATTACTTCATTTAATTTAGTTGATTTATGATTTAGGCTACAATTTCTTTGGGAACCAGATTAATGCTGATAGAAGTCCAAATGTCCAAGTTTCCAAGAAGAAGTTCTCTCTCTCCCTCTTTACCCTACCCCTGGTTCCAAAATCTGGAAGAAAAGCCCCCAGATCATTAAAGGTTTGTAGAATCATGGAATCATTAAGGTTGGGAAAGACTTCTAAGATCATCGAGTCCAACCATATTTAGCTAGAAACAATATTACTGTATGTGATAACAGGTCTGAACAAAAAGAATACCCAGTTTTTAAAAATTTTGCAATTCTTGTGACAGATCCTAACTTCCAGAAAAGCCTGAAGACATCCTTCAGATGTACGGCCCTGATTACGCTCATAATGATGTGATTTCCTGGATTTAGCTGTAGCTTTCGGACTTTCAGCTTACAAGAAGTTTGTTGGGGATGACCATTCCCAAACATTTCTATTCACTTAGCCAAGCAGGACATAAGCTGTCCTCTAAAAATAGGGAAGCTGATATAAAATTATTTTGTTTGGACCTGGATCCCAACATTGCACATAGTTAAACCACTCAGAGCCACATGAAAACACAGCTTTGAACCACAGGAGAAAAGTCATGGCTCAAGGATGTATTACACATACGTGAGGACTACACGGATGACTTGACAGCTTACAGATGCTGGGGAGGAATACATTTCAGGAAGGCCAGGGCCGTAGATCATTGCCTGGCGTCCCTTCAGCTCTGTAAGCTGTTCTCTCAGGGATCCGTTTTCAGAAAGGAATGCCGTCACGGGAGATTTTACCCAGTGACTAAAACTGCTGACTTTCCAGCATGATGTTGAACCTCCCATTCCAGACTCCGCACTTGCTTTATTTACTAATCCAGCTTGTAGCTCTTATGTGGCAGAAGAATGGGCATAAATGCTATGCCTTGAGAGCATACATGTGAGTAGAGAAAGTACCACTCACCTCCCCAGAACTGCAGTAGTGACCCAGAGAACTTGACTTTAGTCCGTGGGGTGGATTGTGGTTGAGGTTGTTGCAATAGTCTCCCATTCAAAACAGTAGGAAGATCTCTCATCTACAGTCAGGGAGCTATTACAAGGAGAGAGCATGAAAAGGAATAGGAGCTCTCTTTTAGCTTTGATCCCAGAAGAAAAATTATCTATAGAATAGAGCATCCCAGGCTGCAATATATCTTCTGTTACATTCTCCCTGCTGGGATTGAGGATCTGGACAGGGTCCACTGCAAAGGCAAGAGCTGCAGGGAGGTTTTATGGCCACATGGTTCTACTAGACATGGCTTTTTGGTGTCAGGACAACTCCTACAATGTGTATCTTTTGCTGTATTTCAACAAACCACCAGCCAAGGGTAAAACCTTTAACTGCTCAGAAAGATCAATAATACTTAAAGGATAACTTCCTTAATGTCACAGAAATACCAAGTTTCTTATTACCTGCTCTTTTGTAGCAGCAAAAATACATCTCAAAATACAAAAGTTCAAAATAGGAAATCATGTAAGCATTGCTAACTGGTGTTGTGGACTTGGTTCAATCACTGTCAACATGTTCTTTATGAGTGGCAAGGTTTTATCTTGAGTCCCAGCTGAATCATGGGATTTTATGAGATTCTTCCCACTTGTCCTTCGTCTCCTATCAAAGGATGATGTTGGCAGCCATCATGGTACAATTTGAAAACATAGGCTTCTTGAAGCCTGAAAGAAGAGAAAGCAAACAAACCCACCTTTAATGTGTATAAACATACACAGGCGTACACTCATGCACCCATAGGTGTATGTATAGGCAGTGTGTATGGGTGCCTCCGCATGTATCTGTCTGTCTGTGTGGAGGGAGGGCAGGAGAGAGACACAGAAATGTTTCAGGATCTTTGTGAAGGCAAGGATTTCAGGTTTTGTAAGGCAGTTCCTGGCAATGCCAACCCTCTAAAAAAAACCCAAAAACATTAATGAAAGTTGGGAGGTACATAGCCACTTTGGAGAAGACTTGACATGTTGCCAGTCTAAGCCCTTTAGGAGTGAGAACACTTACGGCTGGATCTTAGAAGCGTTTGATGCCCTTGAGCTTCTTTTCACATGGATGGAGGTGGGAGTCCATAGGGAGCAGGAGCACAATGAAGGAGCACAAAATCTCCATCACTTGTCAAGAGATTCTAGCACCCTGACACTACACTTAGTTTTCTCACTCATGGTAGTAAAGTTTGCATCATACTTTGTGAGGTCAAATGCTAAGGATCCAAAAATTACATTCTTCCTCATGAGTAAGCTTTAGCATGATCTGGAATGACTCATCAGGTTAAAGGGTTGGAAGGCCAAGCCATTTATGAAAAATACTCTTTTAAATATTGTCAGAGTTTTCTGAGATGGAAATTTTGTATAAAAAGCGTGAAAAAACGCATTCAGTAGCTATTAAATATTTAAATATTTTTTGTCAAGATTTGTAATTCTATCTGCTGTAGATTTTGTTATTTTTTTCTATATGCCAAAATAAATTTTAAAGCCAAAAAACCCCAATATAGAAATGCTGGCAAATATTTGTATGATCAAATATATTCAGACTTATTTAATTAACTTGTCAGGCTCAGTTTATACCAAGCTCTTTCTGCAGCTATGACGAATTATATCTTCAGATCTGGTTATTCATTAAATGTCTACTGTGAATTTTAGACTCCCTAATGCTTAAAATACAGTGTGTGTATAATGGGATTAAGAATTAAAATATGTTTCTTAATTTTATTTAATTTCTGACTTTCAATTACAGAATTTAAATTCTAAGGATGCTGCAGAACACGTCAATTAACTATACCAAGCTAATTAACAATTATAATAAATTTTTTTTTACTGCAGCACATATATTTTCAGACTTGAAAGAAATGACTGGATGGCTTATTACTGAGATTAGCTTAAAAGCTTTGTTTTTATTTCAGTGGTGGGTACATTTTAATCCACTTTTGGGGTAGATAATGAATGACTGAATCATCATTGCATTTATCAGAAAGATTTGATGATGAAATTAAACATTATTTTACAGTATAGTTTCCCACAATTTCTTGAGTTGCATAACAAGGTCTTGGGATGAGCATCTCACTGATGTGTTATAGTAAACTACAAAAACTTTGTTCCCTGTGTTTGAGGAGCAGAATTACAGTTCTGATGCTCAGAAACCCCTGAGCCTGGCCCAGCACACACCAATACCTACAAGGAGGTTCCCTCAGATTTCTATGGTTTCTGGCTTGTATATGTTGGAGCTGTGTTGCACTTGGTATATTATTTTCATATGTCTGTTTCTGTGGAGAAAGTTATTTTATGCTTTTTGTTGCGAAGATGACATACCACATGTATTTTTAAAATTTTTTTTAAAAATAATTAACTATTATTCCCCTATGGCTGACTTTATTTTCTCCATTCAGGGCTATGAGAGAACCACAAGTACAGCCTTGGGTAAAATCTGCGTGAGAAACTATTTGTAGCATGCAGCCAACCACCACTTCATTATACTTACAGGAAACCCCCTACCCTCTCAACAACAAAAAAAAAATTTAAAAATAGGACTCTGTATGCAGAGCCTGGTGTTACCACTGCTGTCTTCAGCACACTCCTATCATCTGTGACAGCTGCGCAGTTCACACAGGTCTTCACAGGCTGAGAATACGCAGAGAGAAATGCAACGTTTATGAAAACGCCCTTAATGACGAAGAAGGAGAATGCATAGTGAAAATGCAAATTTAAAGGACACACAAAATTCCCAGTATTGTCCTGGGAAATCTCTTAGGCTGGGAAGGAAAATAACACCTGGACAAGTTGCCAAAGATTGTTTCTCCTTCAAAATAACTTCAAAATCCAAATTAAAGACTTTTCCAAGAGATATTTTCTGTTTCAGCTACTGCTAATGGGCTGGGAAATGCATTAATTCAAGCAAGTGCTACCATGTTAAGAATCACAGATCACAGAATAGTCTGAGTTGGAAGGGACCCACAAGGATCGAGTCCAGCTCTTAAGTGAATGGCCCATACAGGAATCAAACCCACAACCTTGGTGAAGACCTCACCAACTCTAAATTGAACTGGAAATCCACAACTCCTTGTGTCTTACTAGGCAAACACCTGTCAGGAAAATTAAGATTTGATGTCAATAGGCTACATTTCTCTCAGACCTTTTAAATGTGATTGCTGTGAGGAGATTTTATTATCTCCTTTCCCTTCATATACACCTTCCTCTGTGTGGCTTTCTCTTCTGCATGGAAGAAGCCCCCTGAGGTCATCTCATCTACTTGTAATGTGTTTTCAAGTCTCTTTTCTGCTGTGATGCCTGTAAGAAAACAGCTGCTGTTTAACAGTTAAAGGGAGGCACTCATAAAACAGGAGCTGCAATAAAAGAATATAAGAAACTGTGATACAGGGTTTTTTTACATTTGTCAGTCTCCTTCTCTCCAAAATTGTTATAGAACTGTTCTCCTAGAGTCTCACCTATGAAGGGCAATTCAAGTGCAACACAGAGCACTAAGAACCTGTGGAAGGCTCTTACAAATGTTAATTAAATATTTTAAACTAATCACATGAACACCCAGCTGGTGTTAACTAACGCTGGTTACATAAGCAGATATTTTGCTGCTGGTGGACTCTTCTTCACTGCCTAGCAAAAATAGCTGGAAAATATTTTTTTTCTGATCTGTAAAACTAGCTTGTGCCACTGCCAGTTTCAGATAGTAACATGAAACCAGTTTTACAATCTGCGGTGGAAAGCCTGGTTGAATCCATAGTAGATGACAAGAAAGAAAATAATCCTTAAATGCTAGATGTTCCTCAGTGCTGGATTGAAGGGGCTGCATTTAGGGCACTATCTGGCACTCATAACATTCAGGGCAAATTTTACCATTCATTTTTTGAGGAAAGAAACTAGTTCTGCAGTTAGGGAAGGTTTCAATAGGGAGCAATTAGGGTAAGACAAAAAATGAAAAAAAACCCTTTTTTTATTCTCTTTTTGGCCCTGGCCTGGAGATTCCATGTGTGCAACTATACAAGTCATTTGACTTTGGGCAGAAGGAGATAACACCTAGCTCCTCATGCTGCCACGAGATTAGCCTCATATTTGTAAAGCACTTTGGCAAGATTAAGTGTTACTTGGTAGCCCCATGCTCCTGTTTCTGACACCACCCCAATAGCCAGGACTTCAACAGAAGGCAGACATTCCTCATGCAAGCTGACAGCAGAGCATGCAAACAGCCTGCACCATAGTAATTCTTCTGATGAAGCCACCTGTGTGAGGCTATGCTGTGCTTTAATTAGAGCTTAATTGGCTCAGCCTGTCATTGCAGCTGGGTATATCTTATTGTCTTCGGTTCTGTGGTTATACTTATATTGAGCAGGTCTGTGTTTTGAGTAGCAGTGCAGATCAGTGAGAATAAGAAAACAAAAGTGGAAGGGCAGGATTGTTTTACACCTAAGTGTCATTTCTCAGATGTTTTACTTGCCTGCCTCAGCTTCTTTGGGAAATGGGAATTCTCCTTCCTCTGTTTTCTAAGCATCTATGCATCTTCCTGTGCTTGTGGGAAAAGCAACTCGGCAATGACCTAATTCAATGCAAATGAAAGGGATTTCCCAGCAAAGGATGGTAATTGGCACAATGCTGCAGGTATGTGCAGGCACTGAATGGTAACCTGGGACTACCGAGAGAGGAAGACCTCGGCCGCAACAGAGCTATAATCACCTTGCACTTTCACTAATTGCTGAGAGCTGGAGCTCTTAAGTGCAATGCTATATTTTTGTATAAAATCTATTAAATTGCTACATCTTGGCCATTTTCTATCAGCCCTCATTATCACTGTCCCTCAGCAGCCAGTCTCAAAAATGAATGCAGTTCCTGCAGCCTTCCATTCATGAAACTGGTGTGATAGAGAAGACTGTAAAGAATAAAAAGGATACAAATGCTCAGAGCAATATAATGAAATGGGCTGTAGGCCTGGCTTCCCTTCTCAAAGCAGACTTATGTATTTTATCACTGTTATTCTGTGTCACAGGGATGCTGACAGTCACTCATGCTCACATTTTCACATGTATTTCGGCAGAGTGATCAACTGTGCAGATTTTCAGGAATAGGTGATATACATTGTAATTTTGTAATAGTTGGACTCTTCATTCTCAGATGTGAACATCTTCTAAAGTTTTCTTTTATCTCTGATTAATTTTATCAATCTCCTCTTTTCCCCCAGATCCTGATGATGTAGTTGTGTGTTTCAAGTATGACTTTCTTCTGAGTGAAAGAAATCACATGACAAGGTATAGCAAATAATTGAAAGAGAAGACTCTGTTGGAGCACTGTAAAATAATTCAATTTTTTTTTTTTTTTTTGCTACATGTGCAGATCCATCCTAGTATATGGGCTGCAGAGGGGGCAAAACAAGTTTCTGTCTTGCTGTGGGCTCATGGGCTGTTTTGATTCAGCCCATCAGTTCTCTCCGTTCAATGTGTTTAACCAAGGCTAAAGACTGGCTCATCTTGGCTTCTGGTTTCCAGGATGCTGATAATATTTTTCAAAACCAGATATTTTTTGGCAAGATTTTGGTGCTGCTTGTTTATAGTTTGTGTCCAAAGGTTTTACAGCAGTGAAATTTGTTCTGTTTCTTTGAGACTGCTCAAACCTGAAAGGGGAAGGATAATGGAGTCTCTGAGAGGACTCATTACCAAGAAGTCAGGAGAGAGAGAGCAGGACTTTGTGTAGCAGCTTACCAAAAAGTTCCTTGTTTGCTGTTGGAGGCAACAGCATTTTCTATGCTTACTATTGTGACATGATGACAATACTAGAAACACAAAGGTACTCAATACTTGTTATTCCTGTCACCATGTGCTTGTTTAAATACTTGTCAAAGTAAATGATTTCACAAAATGCATATGAACTGTAAGGACCAACGCCCTTTTGCTACTTACCTATATCTTAGAGTGTATTTGTGCTCAATTTTATGGCTAAACTCAAAACCTTCTTTGGTATTCAGGCCCTTTATTTTTCTGGCACAGACCACAAAGTATGGACAGAGTGTTCAATCACAGCTTTATACAAATATCCATTGCAAGACCATTTCAAGATAGAAAGAATTTAAGTGCATCTGAAGACAATGAAGGAAATGCAGTCTGATGTGATTATTGCTTGCAAATGTCGTGGGCTCACTGGGGATCACTTGATGGCAGAGATTTTCTTATCCAAGTGGATCTTTGGTACAGGATTCACAGCTTTTAGGTGCAAAATGGTGGAAAGGCTTGCTACAGTATTTTCTCAAGCAAAGTAAAATAAAAAGCAAAATACAGTAGGTCTCTGTAGAATAATAAACATCCTGGGCTTCAGCAGAATCTTTTGGTTAGATTGTCTCCTTATTTCCCTCCTGAACAGTGCTTTGGGTAGTGTTTGAGAAAGAATGAAGAGGGGTAATGATAAATTGATGATAAACTTCTAAGAATTAAGAAACAGGACATAAAGTTATTCATTTTTATGGATGAGTAACAGCTGAATCACAACTGAGACTTGAATTGGCAGACTCTCTGAATCTCTATTCCAAGTGGAATTCCAAAATAAGATGTCATTCCAAAACAAAAAAATAAACTCTGAGGTTACCCATGGAAGGAGATATTTGGATTTTTTTTTCCCCAGGACAACATTCTGAATGACATATTTCTTTGTCCTTTACAGTATTTTACTCGAGTTCTTTGAAGAGACAATAATTTTGGCTCTTTACCATACAGTGATATGGGAAACTCAAGAGAAGGACACTTAAAAAGCCTAATTTCCTCAGCTATTTGGACTGTTGAGAAGCCCAGCTCTTGGAAGTCTTGGTAAAACCTTCATGTGAGCATCTGTTTTGGAACCTGGAGTGGGTTGTTGTGGGATAATTCATAGGACCACACAGACTAATCACAAGGGCCTTGTCATTTAAACGCTCCAATTACTTTTTTTCTGCAATAGCTTCTGCTCTTCTCCACATCCCACAATGCATTCCAGGGCTACTGTGTTAATTGGAAGTATATTCCTCTGTGTGAAGTGGACTTTAATTAGCACCTAAGGGGCACATTCTGGTGTCCTGACTCACGTGGCATGGAGGTGTACCTCTGAGTTGCTCCATCACAGCCTGTGGGACTGCTCATGAAGAAAGGTACTTCCTGTCCCAGGCAAAGGCTGGCCTGGAAGCTCTGAGCCACCCACATGGGACAAGAGGCTCCCCTGAATCTCCAGCATGTGATGCCATGGCCTGGGGCCCTAAAAAAATAGTTACACTAACACTTCTAATTATCTTGCTCAACTAATAAGCAATATGAGTGGCTCCAGATTTTAAGTTCATGAGCAATGTAGGAACACTAAAAATTGGGATTGTAGGCAGTCCCGTAACAAATTAATAACTTTGACTACTGTGTGAGTCATCTGTAAAATGGGCCCTGAGTTATGAAGAGACACACCAACTGTGGGGGGTATCATAGAAAATTAAAATTAATGTGACACAATACTATTTCAATTACAATAAAAGTACTGCATCTGGAAGTGATGAGGAAAAGTGGGAGGGGCAAAAGTCCACTGATTAGCATAATCACATCCATGCATCTGCATCCCAAAAGCAAGTTGCAAATTGGATTCAGCTCAGTGTCAGCACCTTCTGCCAGCCAATGCAGCGAGACAGCTGTGAACAGACATCCAGGCTCCTGCTCTGTGAGCTGAAGCTGGCAGCCAGGGTGGAAAGAAACAAAAGGCACTTATTAAAACAAAAAGCCTAGTCTGCAGGTTCTTCGATCATGACATAAAAGTCTTTTTTTTTTTTACTTAATGCTATAACCATCTTTCAAAGCCCTTGCAAAATACACTTCCCCAACGACAATAAAATATTCCCTCCAGAATCTTTCCTCATTCTAAACCCACGTGCACTCAAAATCCTCACCTGGAGGATCATAGGTGCAGATGTCACGAGGTTACTACAGAATGATACATGTACTGTCCTTTTCATGGACATCCTATGACAATCCAGCAGGAGGAACCCAGGCCAAGTTACAAATCACCTGGGCAGTGTCTCAATTGTGCTATCTTGGCGAGGCATATCCTGCCCATAGTGACAGCTTGGGATTAAAATGTCAGCAAGTACTTCATGAAAATTGTTATCTATTAATCATTTCATAACTCTGTAGAATATTTATGAAACTATGTTGTAAAGAGTTATTCAGGCTTGCGAATTATTATCTTAATTGTGCTTGGACTGGAATTACAATGCACTGAGGTTACTGATCTCTTCTGAATGAGCTCAGTGGTAGTAAAATATTTTAAAATCCTTTAAAGTGAGGCGAGAGCTGAAGATCTTTAAACACAAAGTCCTGCCTAAAAGTACTCTGAACAACATGTCCATCACAAATGTAGCCAGAAAAGATATAAAAATTAAAAGGTGAAATACGAGGTTTAATTGTTTAAGGTATTTCTTTTCCTGTATTACCAAAATGTTGTGCAGGATTTACTCAACACCAAATCTATTTTATATTGTTAATATACAGTAAAATGCTTTAAAATATAGTATTAATAGTTTTAGTGTCTCTTGTTGAATGTAATGTAATTCATACAATGTGAAAAGACTGTTTATCTGCCAATGAAGAGAAAGCCAATCCTTAAATATTCTACATTTTGAAAATTATACAGTAAGTATTTTTAAAAAATTAAATGACTGTCCAGTGTACATCTTGCTGGCTAAAGAACTGTCAACTGTGATATATTTCTTGTGGCAAAATAACTCATAGCATGAATGAAGGTAGAGTAATTCATTTATTGTTCAAAACACAGGTCTTGGTATAAAGAGAGTGACTGAGTAGAAATGCTGCTTTCAGGATCAATGTTTATAAATCTCTCAGTGATTGTTGTTGGGCTGATGCTGTGTTTACAAAATGGAAACAAATCTTTTTTAACACATTTTAACAGCAAGCCTTGCACCTCAGATTAAGATTTAGGAGGCATCTTTGAGACCTTTCCTTTTGGCACATAACTCTCAGCAGCTCGGGCTTGGCAGAGCTGCAAGGCCTTCAACCACATGCTGGATCTCATCTTCCCTGCTGCTTCGCAGAGGGTTGGTGTAGACATGGGCGGTGGAAGCACAGTGAACAGTGAGCTCTCTGCTGCTGGGGCACAGACCGCTGCCTCTGAAAGCAGGCTCTTCTCTCACTGAGACACGTGAAGGCGTGTCTGTCTTGGCCCTTCACACAGGTTGGAGCCCACTGGCAGGACCACACCTGCCCATCATTCACACCATTTCTAACATTGGAGAGACTGCAAACATTCCCTACTGCACAGAGGTGCAAGCTGGCACACAGCCTCAGCAGGCAGGGCATATGTGGGTGCGGGGAGATGCTGCTCTCCACTGACTTGCCAAGGAGGGCAGGTGACTCACTCTGATTAATCACCCATTTCATAGATGACTGAAGTCACATGAGGAAAATCCTTTTTTGTGGGTCTAAGTGACTGGCAACATGCCACCTGCAATTCTTACCTCTAGTTATCCCTTTTGAAAACACCATGATACTATCCTCTGCATGAAAGCAAGTAATACTGTTTAGCTTAAATAATTTTTCAAGCCAATGCACTGTCCTTTATTGTATATCTAGTGGCTGAAGAACAGATGAGTCCAGCTCAACTGTACCTAAAATGGAAAAAGCTGGTTTCACAGTTGTTCACAGTAAAATATCCAACCTGGTCTATACTGGAGCAGCTTACTGATGTAGGCTTTTCATTCGTACATTAAAATGTTGTATTTATTGTTACATAATACTATATACCTTGTAGAATGGTAGTGGGAAGTTTTGGGGAAACCCCCATTCCTCTGGATTCCTCTCCCCTGTCTCCTGCTGTGCTTGCTTTCATCCGTAGCTGCCTGCTGCTCGCTCTCACACTGCCTCCACCTGCAGCAGCCATCGCTTTGGGGACTTGCAGTTATTTTCCTCACTTGATGCCTCTCTCACCCCACCCTTGCTATCTATAGTTCTGGCAGTAATACAACAATATTGCAGTATTTCTTGTCTAGACCTGATTAGAAATCTTAACATACTTTCATTTGCTGTTGTAGTGAAGATCTTCTGTTGTCTGCTCTACAAGATGGGCAACTTCTTATAA
Organism: Grallaria varia; assembly: GCA_013396735.1. Taxonomy (NCBI): domain Eukaryota; kingdom Metazoa; phylum Chordata; class Aves; order Passeriformes; family Formicariidae; genus Grallaria; species Grallaria varia. The sequence continues at coordinate 77,077 of VWZG01003581.1, forward strand.
AAAAATTGGTTTTAACAATTACTGATCTTTTTTTCTGACATTCCCAATATTCCCTGATCTCACAGCCTTACTGTAACAAGGATTTCTAGTGAACACATATTTCTCTACAGAAGGGAGACAACATGACAAAAATGTATGTAACACCCTGGCACATGCTTAAGAAAATAAAATAGAATGGCAGAATTCCTTGTGCATGCATTGATGATTTGATTTGAGTATGAATGGTAGGGTCACAGTGCAGCTAGAGTATTGTGGGTACAGTGTGGCTCTAGATATTTATAAATAAAGCAATCTGACTTTCATAAAGGCTGTATCATTATAAATCAATGTCCTTGAAGTTGGATTCAGCCTTTAGATTCTGTCAAAAATTGCCTCCAAACTGGCTGGAATCTCAGGGACTCTGAGTATCTTGATAATTTGTCACATATGACCTCTCTCTACCCTTTCACACTTGATGCTGCCAGCAAGATTTTGGTATTTTTGAAGACAGGCACTTCATTTGCACAATAGTTGTTTATTACTGAGCCTCAGTCTGTTGGCTTACACAAGCCACTGCATGACTTTATCATTGTTGCTCCCTAGTCCTGATGATAAGCAAAACCTTCCCTTACTGGAGGAAATTGCTCATTCTCTTTTTTGCCTTGGAAAAATGAACTTTTAGCTTTGGCTTATCCTAGTGTATTCAGCTTGCTAAGCTATTTACTGACTTTTAAATGTGCTGGCAAAATATTTGCTTGGTTTTTGAACTCTTCTGGTACCCAAACAATTGAAGCATCTGCAGCGTTAACTTCTGTCACTATGTGTATATCAGCTGTGCCCCAAATGTCTCTCCACATTCAGTGTTTTTAGGATGGTGCAAACTGAGTGTCTGCACCAAAAGCACGTTTTAGTAAGGGGTTTTACATGCTCTTATTTCAAATACTCCCTTGAAAATTTGCTCTCCAGTGCAAATTAATCTAATCCATTAATTCTTTCATTCTCTCACTCATCCTGGCTCACCATTTATGCCTCATTATCCTCTTTCATTTTCTATCTTGCACTTAACATCTCTACTTCTGAGAACAGATGGATGGACAGGACCTTCTTGGTCACTTTGGTCCCTGGTATATCAACCTCTATCTTTTAAGCTGCTCATGTCCCACCAATATTCCAGCTTTAAGTCTGTTTCAGGTCCTTGTTGTTCTCACATTTAAGAACTTTGTTCTGTTTTCTAAACTAGAATTATTAATGGCTGGCTTAGTTTCCTTCATTTGCCTCTTGTACTAGCATTGGGAAAAAAACCAACCACCTTACTTTCTCACTTTACATGCTTCCCTTCTCTTTACCTGTACTGGCATTCCTCATTTCTCAATAAACTGCTAGATTTCTTCAATGCCCTGTCCTAGGGGTTCACAGACCAAAGACAGATGTTAGTGGAAGCAGGGGAGGTTTTCTACACCTTTTAACTAGAATCATCCTGTGATGGAAAGACAGAGAGAGATCATGGCAAATAATGAGATCATCTCCTCAGTAGAATAAGAAACCAGTTTTCTTTCCACTTGTATAAAAAGAACCCCTCATTCATGGGCAAGCTGTAAACAAGAGTTCTTTCCAAAAAGGGAAAGAAGCACATCACTGACAATGGAATTGGGGAAGAACAAGGGCTGTGAGATCTCTTCTTTTTTTGCTGAGTAAGGCAGGAAGAACTTCCATGCAGCTTATGCCTCATATTCCTCCTTTCAGTATAGTCTCTCCAGTATGGGCACGGTGCCTGCTAGCATGCTTTCGTGCTTGTGCAAGCAGGCTACCTGGAAAGAAATTCATGTGATCTAGGTAAGGCAATATTACCCCAGGGCAGTAAGGATTCAGCAGTTTGTATCTTTCATCCTCCATTTCAGAAGATACAAACACCATGGAGGTACCAGGGAGTGGCAAACCTCGATGTGCAGTGCCTGTCTTAAAAACAAAAGTCATAGAGATCTGGTGTATTTTCTTTTTATTATTTTTTTATTTTAAATTCTGATTGATCTGTTAGGCACTGTTCCAAGTAGCATTGCTTCTTCAGCAACAAGCTCACCTCTGTTAATACATGTGATGCCACATATGGTGACTGGAAGACAGAAAGTTGCAGGGATGGAGAAGTTTCTATTTGCCTTTTTCAGTTTGGAAACACTTCTAGTTAAGTATATATCTAAAGAAAACTAAAGAGAAGAAATAAAAATAAAAGTTGCAGAATAGTATGTGCATATTCAGCAACTACCCTCCTCACAAGACTGAACATGGCAGATTCGGGAAGCAGCAGTGGATGACTAAGTAGAAAAGACATGCACAACTCAAAAACATGGATGGGCTGTTGAAGACAACTGATTGCTGGCTTCTGTGGGAAAGGCGGCTGTCTTTACCAAAGCCCCAAGGCCTGAAACTAGACATTTAAACATGGGCACTACACATCCAGAGGAGATGACCAGCTTTTCATTATCACTCTATGGCTAGCATTTTAGTCCTACAGATATTACAGTTTGATTAGACCTATGCACAGTGACATTAGCCTCCTACTCCCATGCCTTCCTCCTCCAGTTCAGTGCTCCTGAAGTATGGAACTCACAGTTTATCCAGTGCATCCTATTTGTTATGGAGATTGTGGGGCAAGGGGTAAGAAGCCTCTATACACATCACTTCCACCATGCCAGTCCAGCCCCTCCCTATTTTCCTATTAAGTGTATCCACATCTTTATTATGGATCCCACATCTACAGCTTCAATTATTACTTCTCCCTGCCATCGCACATCAATCACATGCTTCTTAGCTCCCCTCCTGTCTCTAGCTTTTCCCCCTAAAGTTTTGGTTTATCCCCCTTTGGCCTCTTCACATGCCTCCCTTCATCCACACTAAACACTGCCTGTTTTTTCATTTCATGCCACCTCCCTTCAATGTCCTCATCCAAAAGTGTGATCACTTCTTTCTAAGTTCACAACAGATGGACTAAGAGGCCCAGGGGCTGTAAGTCAGTCCCAAGCTGTAAGCTGCACAGTTCTGACATGCAGAACTTAAGGACTTACCTTAAAAACTGGAGGATCAATTTGAAGGATGTCAAGAAACTTAAAATACTTCTCTTTGGATAATGCTATATAGATGCAATTGAACCTGCTCTAAATCCAGCTCTTCTGCTCAATGCTCTGTCCTGCCTTGATTGCCTGACTTCTAGGCAAGAACAGGTGAAATTGCACACTCATGCCACTGTACCACTGCTGATACTAGGGGCAGCTCTTCTGCAGCTAACTGATTTACCTCTGGTTTTTGAAGACACATGATAAAGAATTATTTTAGAAATTCTCTAGGAGGTCCTTGAAGGGTAAGAACAAGATACACCTGAAAGGAGTATTTAAAATATTAAACTTCTTTGACTTTCTTTTATGCTTTGAATATTGTGTGCTGATTAACTGGTTTTAGGTGTATGCATTTTTCTTTTTTTTCACACAACCACGGTAAATGATGTGTCTAAGGACAGCATTAACTCAGGTTCAGTCCAGCTTGCTTTACCTTACCCCTTACAAGTGATTCCTGTCTCTTTGAAAGGGAGTCAACAGGAAGCATGACACTCAGGGGAAGGATGTGTGACAGCGTTAAACTTCCTGGTGAAGCTTCATTCTTTGTACTATCATAGCCATAAGCATCGGTGCCATAAGTACTGATCCTGTGTATCACTATGAGAGACTGTCTCTTTCTTAATACATTAGCAGCTAGATTAGATGCACCACGTACAATGCTTTGCATGGATAAAGAATTTTTGCAAATTTATGTTAAATGTGGTTTCAATTATCTAAAAGAAAAAGAAATCATGCTAAAGAGGGGTTTTTTTCTTAAATGGAAGAAAGAAAAAGAATGGATTATGTTTTTATTTTTGTTGAAAATGAATCATCATAAAACATATGCCAACATTTTCATGTTCTAAGTACCACTATAGAGAGATATATACAGAAAATTCTGACAATACTGATTTGTAGCCATAAGAAAAAGTGATCAAATATATTTACCAGTAGGTGAAATACTGGAGTTAGGACAAAGTCATGCTTGCTAATGCAATCTCAGACCCATGTTGCAATGCATTCTCCAATGAATGATATAATAACATGCTTTCCACCCATCAGTATTACTTTGTCATTCAGTGTAAAGGTCAGATGACAGAATGGCTCCAGATTCAATTTTATCATCCCTGTAGAAGGAGTGAATTCCCACTTCCAGATTAATTGGACCCCCACCTGCTTTATTATTCAGCCTTGCCTCATTCAGCAGGCAGCATCTGGAGAATACAGTCCCCATTTTCCACACAAGTTGCAGAGTGGACAATGGCCAAGGCAGGGCTTCCTTCCACCTGAACAAGGAACAACGTATATGTGGTGTGCAGAGATTATTTTCCCAAGAACTTTACCTAAGAGAAAACAGCCAGTTGATCACAAAGCCTGTGGGAGCCAGAAGTAGTTTTGCATTTGTCAGCCTTTGCCCCTGGGCTTGTCAGGCAGTTCTATAAACCCTGCAGTTCAAAGCATTGTAAGGAATGTTTTCTTGCAACACATTTTGTTTAGTGTAGCCAAGCCTTGAGTGGAGGCTTCTGGCACACCCTATGCATAGAAAGTTTCAGGACATATAATCACTTTTTTTTTTTTTTTTTTGTAACTTGTAATTTCTGCATTTACAGACATTTAGGCATGAGAATAGATGAAGTTTTTCTGTATAGTGCAGAAAAAATTACCAGAGTGAGGAATTTTGGGTGTTGGATAAAAAAATTTCAGTTGCTGGAAGCAGAATAAAAATAAAGAGACTGACTAGTTTGATTTTTGGACATCTACTTATAAATCCGTTGCACTTGCACCGTCAAGAGAAATTTTGTAAACCCGCCCCCCCAAGAAATATGGGTCTCTACAGATGCTTATGCTATGGCACTCGTGGTACCTGAAAGGATCTTGAGAACATCTTACTATTTTTAATGATATGATGGGAAACTGTTTCATGCCTGAGAAATGCCTTTTTTATACCTCAGGGGAAGAGTTGTGCAATCCCGAATGATTTGCCATGCCTAGGCTAGTCTTTAAACCCTTGGTTCCAACTGTATGAGAAGCTAGAGCTCCAGAAAGTCATGTTCCCATCCCAACTGCATGCCTTGTAAGGAACTTTTCTTGCTTATCCCTGTTTACCAATCCCGGAGAGCTGAAGCGAATGCTTTGGTGTGCTGCAGGATGGCCTGTGGGCGTGTGCTTCCATCCGGACATCAATATGAAGATAAGGCTGATCCGTTGATCCTATAAAGTTACTAATCTTTTATTACTCAGTGATTGCATAGTAAACCAGAGCAAAAGAGGAAAAGTGCAGAGCTCAGTGCTGTCTCTCAGCAGGAAACTGCATTCACAAACTACAGACCATATACTGGGATTCTGTCTGACATCAACAGAAGCTTTTTAATACTATGTTCAGGTTTATTGTGCATTGTATATTTTACTACACTAGAATAATTTTAGTTAGGCTTCTCTGGGAGGAGGGTGAAGGAGTTGGGCCTGTTCAGCCTTTAGAAGAGATGACTGAGAGGAGACCTCATTAATGTATACAAGTATCTAAAGTGGGGATGTCAAGAAGATGAAGTCAGGGTCTTCTCAGTGATGCTGAGCAATAGGACACATGGCAACAGGCAGAAACTGATGCACAGGAAGTTCCACTTTAATATGAGGAAGAACTTTACTGTGCAGGTGACCGAGCACTGGAGCAGATTGCCCAGAGAGGTTGTGGAGTCTCCCTCACTGGAGATATTCCAGAACCGTCTGGACACAATCCTGTGCTGTGTGTTCTGGGACAACCCTGCCTGAGCAGGGAGGATGGACCGCCTGACCCGCGGTGGTCCCTTCCAGCCTGACCCATTCTGTGGTTCGGTGATTCTGTGAGCACAGCAACTCCCCAGTCAGCGTGCATTGTGCCTCTGACTTAAATAAAGGACACGTGTGGCTGCTCTCGGTATAAATATTGTCAACGGCTCAGCATAAATTAAGAACTAACGAGACCAGAAGGCTCGAATCTGCTATATATAGATTTCTGCGACTGAGTTGGCCCGTGTATTTCTGTCTCCCAAAGGAATGAACGCGCGGCGTTGTCCTGGCGCCTGTTGACAATTCATTTTACTCCGCATGGATCTCCCCGCGGCAGCAGCAGCAGCAGCGACTGGGACAAGCGGCAGGGGCAGGAGGCGGGGCAGGGGCAGCATCAGTGGCCAGGACAGCGGCAGGAGCAGGGGCGGGGAGAGAGGCAGTGGCCGGGAGAGCGGCAGCGGCCCCGGTCCCGTGCCCACCCCGTGCCCGCCCCGTACCCACTCCGTGCCCTCCCCGTGCCTCAGTGCCGTGCCCACCCCCTGCCCCAGTGCCGTGCCCGTCCCCCGGGCCGCCCCGGGCCGGCGGTGCCTTCGCGCTCTGCCCCCTCCCGGTGGTTGTGCCGAGGCCGCGCCGTGGTAGCCGGACGGTGTGCGGCCTACGGGCGGTGTGCGGGCTGCGGGCGGTGTGCGGGCTGCGGGCGGTGCGCGGGCTGAGGGCGGTGTGCGTGCTGAGGGCGGTGCGCGGGCTGCGGGCGGCGGTGCGGCCGGGGGCAGGTGAGGGCCGCCGGGCTGGGGGGGAGAGGCGGAGGAGGAGGCGGCGGCCCGGCCTCGGCGCTGTCGCCGCTCCGCGGTCCTTCGCCGCAGAGGCGGCGGCGTCCCTTCGCGGCCCGTTTCCATGCGGCGTATCCATGCGGGGAGTGACACGGCCGTGCCTCAGCCTGGCCCTTCCCCGCACCCGCCGCAGCAGGCCCCGCGGTGGCTTTGCTGCGACGCCTCTTACCCGTTTGAGAGGGAATCTCATCAATGTGTATAAATATCTAAAAGGGGGTGCCAAGAAGACGGACCCAAGGTCTTCTCGGTGATGCCGAGCAGTAGGACACACAGGCAAACAGGCAGAAACTGATGCACAGAAAGTTCCGCCTGAATATGAGGAAGAACTTCTTCCCTGTGTGAGTGACCGAGCGCTGGAACTGGTTGCCCAGGGGGTTTGTGGAGTCTCCGTCACTGGAGACAGCCCAGAACCGTCTGGACACAATCCTGTGCCGTGTACTCTAGGACAGCTCTGCTTGAGCAGCGAGGTCGGACCGGCTGACCCACTGTGGTCCTTTCCAACCTGACCCATTCTGTGATTTGGTTTTCGCAGCGGACAGCTGCCCACCTCAGCCCTGTGCACTCCTTTCTCCAGGGGTTTGGCATTTCGGGTGGCGTGAGGTGGCTTCGTGGGCTTTCCTGAGGCATTCCTGCCTGTGAGGGCCAGCCTGGTGGAATGGACTCGGCAAACAGTGACATTCACGCGTGTGTTACAAATGCAAGTGGGTGGTGCATTGAAGGCCTTAGTGGTTTGTTTGCACTGGCCCAAGCAAAGAGGGTAGAGGTGGCCAGATGAACTCTGGCTCACCATTTGAAAATAACCTGTTTGGATTCAGATCTTGGGCTGAAGCAGTCATCGGTTTTAAGCTCACTGTTTCCAAGAATTGCAGTTTCCATTGGAAGCTGCTTCCTTTCAAATATTCTTTTTTGTAGAGCACCAGTGTTTCACATCCAGGTGCTGTTCAAGCGTCTGGGGGTGGTGCTGGAGGCTACACCCCTGGTGATCTGGAAAATGCAATGGCACCTGAGATTTGTTCTCTGATGCAGGCTGCTGCCTGAAATGTGTCTCACCTACTGCCATAAGAGTGCTATGAAACTATTTCTGCATTCTGAGAGAGCAATGGCACAAGCCTGCTGGCTTGCTGTGGCCATTCGCTATGGCCGTTTTCTGCCAAGGCTCCCCTGTGGCAATGCCTCCTTTTTTATTACCCTAATTCCAGGTCCTGGCTAGTCGGGGCTTTTGCTGCTGGGGAGCACCTTCTGCACAACACCTGGGGAGGTGGGGTGCAGAACAGAGTCCTATTTTCTTTAAGTCCTCCCTGACTTTTACACTGTTCATGTCTTTTTGCAGGAGCAGGACAAAGACTGGAATGGTTTATATGTTTCCATATGGGTATTTAAACCCATATGAGAGAAATAGTATGTTCCGTTCGGCAAAGAAGAAAGGGAGAGGAAGTTAAGTCCTTGGGTTAATATTTTACCCCATTTTTGCTTTTCCTGTGGGAAAAACTGTTTTATGACAATAGCTAACAGCTGTGCCTGCCAGTGATTCATAAATATCCCTCATTCATTCATCTTACTTATTAAAAGAAGAGCCAAGTAAATGGTCAAGCATGATGTCTCAAAGCAATACACTCAGCCAGTATGTGCTACCTTGCTTTGTCTGGCATTTTGTTTTCTGTTCATATGCTGTGTCTTATACCACATTCATGTACATGTATACACACGTAATTCTTTTTCTTTATGAATCATCTTGTATTCTTATAGGCAAATTATGAATCTCTTCACAAAACTGTCTCAGATACTCCCAGGTTTAGTCATATATTGGATTATAGCAAAGGTAAGGTATACTGCAAAGCAATACTAGAATATAATACAATCGGGTGACAGCAAGCCAAAATACCCCTCTCATTGTTTTCTAGTATATTGTCTCTTTTTTTATGATAATTTAGAGTGAAGGTAGATAAATGATATTACCGATTTCCTACTTTGTCTTTTTTGAGTTTGGGCCTCACTGTCAAATCTGGCTTCAGCTTTCCTGACATGAAAAGTAGCTTTTCTTTTTCTTTATATCATCATTTTTCTTGAGAAAAGTCTTGATCTCATCCTTCTGCAGTCTATTATTGTCTGAGCCTGTGGAGCTCATCTCCAGTTCACATTGACCTGTGCATGGAAATATTTAAAATATCTTCCTCAGGGTTGAAGAACAAAGCAAAGAAAAGCTGCCAGTCGAGATCTGTCATGACTGCCCCTCTGTCGAAGAGACTTGCTTGGAGTGACTGTGAGTATTTCAGCACTATTTTTGCATAGATTCTATGTTTTCCCAAATAACTTCCAGTTTCCTTTGAAGCATCATGGCATGCATCCGGCTAGCTGTGTACAGGCCATTCTGAAGCTGTGCCACTCTCACCTGGGCTGTGTGCGGGTTGCTGTGCTGGCCTTTATGCATTTTTGAAGAAGGAAACTGGGAATGATTGTTCAAGTGACTACTAACAATGCCCAACTATATAAAAAGCCTGAGGAGCAGCTTTTTAACCTGCCTCTCTCTAGAGTTAACATCTATTGTTGCTGCTTCTGTATGGAGCAAAGGAGGGCTGGTGAAATGCCAACCTCTACAGGCATGCCAGCTCAGCACCCTGCTTGTAGGACTGATGACTCTGAAAGAGCTGGTGCCAGTCTACACTATATAGAAGCCCTCTTGTCACTGAAAGATGATTTCTGAAGATAGAGTCTCATTTCCTTTATGTAGTGTTAACTGAGGAACTATGTAATGAACCTTTGTAACCACGTCAACTGTTATAATATTTGATCTTAGCAGAGAGTTCTGATCACATTCCATACTAGACTGAAGGTTATTTTGTAGTCATTAAACATAACAGCACCTGTCTTTGTATTTTGGACCAGTTTGATGCATGCAGGTTACAGTATACTGGCAGTGGAGGACTAGGATACACCAAATGATGTTGGTGCTAGGGAAAATGAACAGAAAATTTCGGAGTCCACAGAAAGTAAACTTAGATACAGCAAGAGTATTTAATGAACTAGAGCCAGCTTAACTCATGCAAAGTATTTTGGGAATGAACAGGAAATACCAAAGTCCTCCTAGAACCTCTATGCTGAGGAACAAAGGGATTACTGTTGTCATTGCTTCCATTTCTGCCTCAGCCACTCCATGCTCTGGGCTGTTTCTGCTGCCAGATGCAAGCGGAGCTAGCCCAGCCAGTTATACATCAGTGCTGAGATGTGTTCCATGTCCTGTAGAACTTAAAATGAACCTGGACCTACATATCCATGAGTTCCTGTGCATGCAAAGGATACATCACAGCCCAGAGCAGATACTTGCCAGAACCATCATTTACACTTGAGGAAAATTATGTGAGGAGAGGGAGTTTCAGCAGCCTTGGAAGAAAGTCAATCCTGATGCTGTTGCTTATGGTAGGAGTCCAACATAAAATTGCTAGGAAATCTTTGTTTATTGCATAGTGCTTCTAAATGTGTATGTAGTGATGGTCTGCAGTCTTTGAATGCCTATTATGAGTTCTGATTCCCAAGACTTAGGAGAGATGTTGTAGGAGCTGGAAGCATTTCCGTTTGGCAAACCAGATTTAGATTTCAGGGCTTGAAATCCAGCATAAAAGAGACATTTTATTTAATAAATTGAAGGTAAATTTATATGGATGGATAAAAAAATATAGCAGCAAGTAGATGTGTAAGACTGAGAGCAGCTTTCCAGATTAAGAACGTTGTTCATTATATGAAAAGAAAACAAGAAATGAGCTGTATGTGTCCAGAGGACCATGGAATACAGGTAAAGGAAGGAGATAATTAATTTTATTTGGTTTTGGAATTTTTTAGTTAAAGCGTAAAAGTTGTGTTTCCCTCATTTGTCTTTACAACAGATGCTTTTGATTCAAAGCACGAACAAGATGCTGAAGATTCCGACGAGGCCCACAAAAAGAAATCAAAAGAGAAGGAAAGGAGACTGGCAGTCAGTAAGTGGAGCAGAGATGTACAGTCCCTCATTTCATCTTCTAAATGGCTTCAGTGTTATGGTCTCAAAAGAAACAAGTTGTCCCTCTCCCAGATTTTTGGCACAGATTGGATTCCAACACAGGAAAGGTATAAGACAAATCAATAATAGGATAATAAACCCCTCCAACTTTGAATAGTCTATACAGTCGCACTGATTTTTCACCGCAATGTACATGTTGCAGATTTGTACATTTTGATAAGGGCAGAGAGGGAAGCTGTTTCCATAGTTGCTGACATTGCCAGTTCAGAGAACTGAGAAACTCCATCTCCCTTTGATATGAGAAGGACTTAGGATCTGAGAAGGGCTTTCCTTACTCAACTGTACTGTTGCTTTACCTAGGCTCTGGTTCACATCCTCTCCAATTTAGCTGTAGTGGGAAATAGCCCATGGTGCTGAGGCTGTTAGTCTTTTTCTTGCAAATAATACACAAGATCTCTGTCTATTTTCACATGGCCAATATAATATATGGTGTGCCAGAATCTGCAGTCTACTATTGTTCATCAGGGTTAGCTCACCTGAATAGTACAGTATTTCTGGGTATCCAGCTTTAAGGAAATAGTTAAGTTTAATTAGAATTCAGTCTGCTTTTTGTGCAAAGTCAGGCTGTAGAAAAATTTTCCTTTGCAGTTATCTGACAGCTGGAGGGTAAGAGTTTGCTAATAATTATTAACCACTGTAATAATGGTGCTTGCAGAGCACAGTAAGATATTCTTTTCTTTGAACAGCTTGCTATCTGAGAAGTCGGAATTGTAATGCATTGTAATTGTTCTAGTTGCATAATTTAAGATTTTGTCTGGCTTGTGTCTATGGGACATTCAAAGATCACCAGGGCAGTTCCTGAAAGCCTGTATGCTGCAGATGAAGAGGAAGCTGTTAAGCAGGGTAAAAGTTGTCACACTGTTGGGAGCAGAATGTACTGGGTTTGTCCAAGCAGCATGCTGTACAGATAGCTGCTTTATGATGTTAAATATTCCCACCCCTAATGTTTTCCTATCAGTGGTATCCTGTAGAAGATTTCTAGTTACTGAAAGAGCAGAGTGCAACCTTTTCCTCAGATGCACTCACTTCTGCACCCATTTAGTTGTGTAAGAGAGCAGCATTATCTGTACCAGATTCTGTATTTTGTTTGACAGACAAATATTTACAAGTCCTGGTGTGAGGTTGCCTAAACCTCTCATTTATTTAAGTCCCATGTTGCTTTTTGGCCCATAAATAATTAGATATGGTATTTTTCTCCACTTATGACTAAACTATCAGGGAGCAGGAAAAGCAGGGCTGCTCTGTGGCAGCAAAGTGAGCCAGGAGCCAAAAGGGACTGCAGGCTGTGCCCTCACTGAACAGGATGCGGTCCTGCATCAGGGTGAGCTGATTAACTGTGTCTAGGGTCCAGCCAGGGAGTGCAGCCAGGAGAAACACAAGATGGTTCCAGAGGTAAGACTGGAGTCAAGGCATTCACACAGGTCTTAGAGCATTCATTAAACAGAACTGCAGACAAGGCTATAATACAGGGTTAAGTGATCTACCCAGGAGAGAGGTTTGCTAGCAGAACTTGAGACAGGTACACCTACAACACAGCTAGAGCAAAGACTGTGTGCCCAGGCCCAATGTACTCTGTGAAACTCTGTGTGATACACCTAGAAACCCTAGCTGAGGCTGATGAGGGCAGTCAAGGCCTGTTGGGGGCCTCAGGGCCCATCATAGATATAGCAAGAAAATAATTGTAAAACAAAAATACAGTTTTGTAACATAAAGAGCTCAGTACTGATGCATGTGTCTCACACATGGACGATACACACATCAGCCTGAAAAATATCTGTTTCAAGTAGTCCTAAAGTCCTAAAGCACCTTGATCTTTTGAAAATTTTTACTGTCGATTATGTGACCACCTTGGGGAAACCTGTGGCTTCGCGCTACGCAAATGGTCTGTTTCCTCAGTACAAGAGAGCACAAGATGGCAGCGTGTATAATGTAAGTGTGGTTGACTTGTTGTAACTTTCCTGTGCACTTGGAAGTTATTATCACTGTGGCATAGCGATGTGACCGAAATGCCTCCCTATGGCATAACATATTTAAATTATTTGTGGGAACTTTATCTTTTGGTAATTTTTTCTTCTGTTTTGTCAAACTATTAGTGATAACCATCAGTGGTAGAAAATCTCTTTTCATTTCAAAATTTTGTGCTCTTGCCTCACTGCAGCATTGCAGTAAATCTTTTCCAGACAAGATTGCCGTTTCTAAGCAACATTTACTCTGTCTTGAAAGAAGGAACCCTTAAAAAGAAGATGCTCAGAACGAGTTAAAAAAAATAACATCGTAATCAATAAAACAAATGGGGATGCTGAAATAAGAAGACAAAATGCCAATGCAAAGCACTGTTTTGCTTAGTGCCAGCAGGTCACAAAAGGCTCAACCTACTCTATAGAGACAGCTAGCTGGATTTCTGCCCAGGCTCATGTTCTAAGGAATGTCTTAGCAACAGCTGCTGGCAGCCCCATTGTTAAGAGGATGGATTCTGATTGAAGAGATGTGTGTGTGAGTGGGGAAGGGAGAGAGTTAATTTATAAAGGATTTTATGAAAACAAATGGCTTGTCATTTTTTCTGATAGCTAGAGTCACTTCTGAGGCAGAAGGCTTAAAAAGGAGGAAAGAACCATTTCAGGGATCCTTTTTCCCTCTTTTTTTTCCCATTAATTCCATATAAAATATCTACATAATGTCTTTTAATCTTAGGGCGTGTTGTGAGCAGCAGGGAAGACATTTTTGCCACTACACAAGATCTGGTCAGATCTTGTTTACAATATTGAGTACAATATTGTGTACAGTTACCACAGGTTGAGAAGAAGCAATTCAAACCAGAGCAGGTACTGGAAAGAGCTAGTAGGGTGGACTGGAATGGAGTGCTGAGCTTATAAGAGGGGTTGGTTAATGCTGGACTGTAAGCCTGAAGAAGACTGATGAAGGATAATGTTATTGCCCTTGAATGCTACAGAAAGCCAAATTACAGGGGTAGAGAAAAGCTATAGTTTCCTATGCTAAAAGACATGCTAGTCCAAAAATAAATGGGTATGAATTGCCATGAGTAAAATTCATCTGGACAGTCAGAAGTTTTCCAATACTTAGATAAATGGAAATCTGGACTGGCTAACTACAAGTGAGGGAGTATTGCAAGAAAACTTACTTATTTTAAGATAAAGTTTGGTTGGTGTAGTGCAATAAGCTTCCTTTTATGAGTCTAACTGTTATAGGAGGAAACTGGATTTCTAAGTGCTCCTTTCGAGGCCTACATTCCTTTGATAGACTGTCTGAGACACTCTGTTGGGGAGGCACATTACAGGGCACTAGCTGATGTTGAGGAACACAGAAAAATAAAAATACAAATGAGAGAAGTGTGCACACTGACACACAAGGTAGCTTCTCCCTGAGAAATGTTCTTGATTAAAAACATTCGTATCTCCAAGGTTTTATACCTAGTCCCACAAAGGTAGTTAGAGGTAGAAGACAACCAGTAAATAGGTTCACCTGGGTCCGAGATTTTGAGGGAATATCTTTCCTGGTTTCTGTGGTGCGTTTTTAAACCCACAGGTCATGAAGAATGTGTATACATGTATTCCTAGAGAGAATCTGCTCGTTTTGATTTTAATTTTAATACTGAATCTAGATTTTTCTTACTTTACTTAAATTGTATGGGAAGTTATAGTTGTTGCTTTCAATTATCTGAACTAAATTTGTCTAAGCACCTGCCCACAAATAGTAAATCTGTAATGGTGGCTATTGTTAGTGAAATAATACTACAGACAAGAAACACTTTGCATTTTCCTTTCAAATGATAAAGGCAAGGTGGAGATTGAAGTGCCCCAAGACAAAACTGTATGTTCCCTTGTATTGCTGTAAAAAATTTTTGAGAGCCAATCAAAATTCTAGTCTGAGAAGGTACAAAGTTTCTGTGCCTTATTTGTTCACCCATCTGCTCTGCAGCACTTCTACATTCTAGCCTGTGTTTAGCACATTCTAATTGCTGCAGTTTTGAGACAGACAAGTCAGACAACCTACTGGCACTGTCCCATGCTCATATAAAAAGATTATGGAAAGCAATTAGGACAAAATGCAGTGCCTTTTCTTTATAGCTTACATGCATTTGTCAAGTATTTGCTCTTGAAACAGTGAAAGGAAAATGGGTTGTTTTCACTGCTACCTTGGCTGGCATATCTGACACTTGCAAACCAGCTATTGCAGCTGTGCTAAGCTTGAGGCTGCATTTGTGTTATTTGTTTTGATGTTCAATTTCCTTCTCTCCCTTATTTAAATAAAGCTGACAGCCAAAAAAGAACTGGTTCTTCATTTTGTGGATTGTCTAATGGGTGTTATTGAGCTCTATAAGCAGCGAATGGAATGGTTAACCAGTGAGAGCCGGCAGATATTTGGAGTGATTCAGGAACGGTGCATTGCCATTGTTTTGGATTTTGGCACTGCAGCTCCAACTGAATTTGATCTGTGCCGGGATGCACTTTCTATGGTACTTGTGGAACAGGTGATCCGAATCGCCAGATTCAACCTCATTTGGTAAGCAGAAAGCATCATAGAATCATAGAGTGGTTTGGGTTGGAAGGCACCTTTATAGGTCGTCTGATACAACACCCTTGCAATGAGCAGGGACATTTTCCACTGGATCAGGTTGCTCAAAGCCCCATCCTGACCTTGAGTGTTTCTAGGGACAAGATGTTTACCTCCCCTTTGGGCAACTTGTTCCTGTGTTTCAGCACCCTCACCGTAAAAAAAAAATTCTTCCCTCTATCTAGTCTGAATCTGCTTTCTTTTCGTTTAAAACCATCTCGCCTTGTCCTATGGCTACAGGCCCTACTGAAAACTCTCTCCCCATTTTTCTTGTAAGTCCCTTTAATTGCTAAAAGGCCACTTTCAGGTCTCCCCAGAGCCTTCTCCGGGCTGAACAAAGAAGTCCATGTCAGCCCATTGATGAAGAATAAAAAGGAGTTGCATATTATATAGATATGTGCTTGGGCAAGACACTTTCTGTACTGGAAATTGTGGTTCGTACCATGCTAATATCTATAGATTTTCCGCCAAGTTTCACCCATAGGCACTTGAACTTTCTGCTTCCATTTAAAAGACCACTGTTACCCTGAAAAACAGATAAAGAGTAACAAAACCCAAATACTGAGATATGTCTTCTATAAATGTAGCACTGAAAACCAGAAAGATAAGTGGACTTTACAATCGCAGTAGTGCCTTTCAGGCATTAGAGAGCATTAAAGAATGAAAAAGTGAGGTCCTATCTGACTGCCTAGGCAGCCTGGTGTCTTTAGTCATTACAGGTTTCTGCCTTACAGCTAAACGAGCACTCCCCGAAGTGCCACAGGCGTAGCCGTTTATATTTCTGTAGCTTTCCACAGACATCAGTGGCAGAACTAGGGAACAATAGAATATTTCCATAACAAAAGGCAAGCACTTATTCCTTAGCAGGAGTAAGAATTAGCCTTTAGTTACAAATAGAAGAATAGAAGTAGCTATTCAAATTTTACCTATCTCTGGAAAAATTCTCATATATGCATAAAAGTTTGAACTTGTAAACTTGGGTTTGGATAGATGAGTGGAAAAAATTATGCACAAATTAGGTTATATAATTTTTAAATTGGTTAACTTGCAACTACACTGTGTTTCTTAATGCTACTTTACCCAAGCGTTGTCTTACAGATTCGTACTGCTCTACTGCTCTGTCTCAATTCTCTAAGTTGTGATACAACTGAGATTTGAAAAAGAGAATAGTAGAATTATACAATGGTTTTGGTTGCAAGGGACATTAAAGATCTGGGCAGTAACACCTTCCATTAGACCAGGTTGCTTAAAGCCCCATCCAGTCTGGCCTTGAACACTTCCAGGGCTGGGGCATCCACTGTTTCTCTGAGCTGCCTGTTCCAAAAGTAGTTATTTTCCCAAATAGGTATTTTCCAAAGTAGATAATTCCCAAAGCAGATAACTTCCGTAGCTTTTGAGAAGAACAGAAACTTCCTCTTTAAAATTGAAATGCAAAGGCAAGTCAAAATTGAGACACAATAATTAAGTTAATCAGTTTGTTTGGTTTTGCAGAAGAGAGAGAGACAAAGGACACTCTAGCATACAAATTATTGCTTTAAAAGAATCCCAGGAAACATATTTGTCTTTTAGATTTGCAGGAAACTCTTCAAAATATTGGTTAATGGAATATCATAGATACTGGAACTGTTTTATTAGTTCCTGTCTGTCTTTTTACGTACAAATGCACAGGCAAACTGTTGCTTTGTACTTCTTTCTTTAAGCCCTTTAACAACTATAATATCAAAAAGCTTAGCATCACAAATTTTATTTTTGATGGGTCTCTAAAGATCAGCCTTACAAGAAAAAAAGTGTCTGTTAAATTGGTCTGACACAAAGGTTGTGCAGCAAGTTGTGGGACAAGACCTGCCTGTGGAAGACACTTTTTTTCCCATGCACATATTTTAAAAACCTGATTGAGTTTTTATGTTATGGGGAGATATGTATCAGGAACTGTTTTTGAAATACTTTAGGTTTCCTGACCTTATTTTGGAAACAGTTGTCTAAAAAATAATCATAAAATTACAGTATTTTCCGAATGGTTTTATTTTTCCTCTGCTCCTTTTATTGCAAGTCTAGATTTAGTGTCTCTGGTATATTGTAATTATTACTTAAGAATATAAAAGAATTGTAGCAATAGCAGAGCTCCACTCTCTTTTTCTGCAAGCGTTTGCCTCACTATTTCTGATTTATAGTTAACCTCATTTTCAGGGCTGCGCAGGATCTTATGAAGCGGCAACAGAAGCCTACTCCTGTGTCTGAGCGTACTGTAAAGGCTGCTGTTCTGTGGCTCTGGAAGCTGGACCATATGACAGCTGTCAGCCATACCAACTCTGCTGAAGCCCTGCTGGAAGCCATGGGTGATGAGGCGGTAAGCTCATACATCTTTTCAGAACCCTCAAGTAAATCCAAGAATATTCAGTGCCAGACTGGCTGCTGTGATTTGCCGTGATGAATGTTGCAAAGATAAATATTAATGACAGCATTTGGAAAGGGTTTTTTTCCCACAAGTGTAGCTGCATACTGTGCTTACTGATGGCCTGTTTATGTAAATGTACTGTATTTTGAATGCAGAAGCTTGTTTATTTTCTTTTCTAGAGTACCCAGAATAAATAACATATTCAGTCAATAAGGGAAAGAGAAAGTATCTTCCCTTCCACTTTCTTTGCTATATATATTTTTCAGAGCTTCAGGCTTCTGAGAAAATTGTTAGTATCAGCATTATTGAAGACAGAGAAACCATTTTTATTTTGTTATGTATCCAATGTGCTTATGAAAAATTATAGTTAAAATTCAAAATAGCGAGTCCATTTATGTAAATATTAACTCGTGGTAGGGATACACAAATCCTTTTTCATCAGCGAGGTTATAGCTAGAGTTTCTTCCAGGTCAGAGACAAAGCCATGCACAGTTATTCCTGCAATTAAATGCTGTTAATTTCTAAAAGTACCATATTACCTTATTCATTATCTCAGACTCACAAGACATGAAACATACATGACATCATTTGAGATAGCCACTTAAAACTTGTGTTGTTAAAGAGATACTTTATTATATTTCCTTACATTGTACATTCTTTCAGTTCCCTGATACCCAAATTTAATAGAAGAGTGTGCCTACTGTGTGTGGAGTAGAATCATTGGTTTTAACTGCCACTAACGTCCATCCCTGTGCACAGATCCAGTCCTAACTCCTTTGTAATTTTCTTTCTGGGACATTGTTTGAAGGAGAAGGTGAATTTGGCTTGAGTTACCTTCTGGTACGCTATGCTGCTGGATTCTCACCCAGATGAACCTTGATGTCTGGGCACTGATATTAAAAAGGATTTGGGTAACGAACAAAGCGTGGACCAGTGAGACTTTTTATGACTGATTTTTTAACTGCCTCTTCATAGATTTTATTAAAATTTTCAATCTGCAGTATAGTACTGATCTCCTGGTGGATAATAAAAAAGAACGTATTTAGACTTCAGTATTGTCTGGATGAAGAAGGTCTTCTTGGACGTGGTGAGTCTGTGAATACACAGAAATTAAAATATGTCTAACAGTGAGACTTTTTTTTTCCCTAGATATTGTTGGGCTAATGGGCAGTCTGGGGGAGTCAATTGTGGCAGGTGCTCAACATAAAAAAAATTTCAATTACTCCTAATTAGAGTCATTATCATTGATAACTGACAGTTCACTTGAGTGCAAATGTCATTTTACTGCAGCTGGGGGAGACTCCATTCAGTCCTAGGCAAAAGCTGTCTACTTGCTGAACTGTCATAAATGACTCATTCCTCAGAACTGGCTTCATCAAAAGAAGTTGCTGCAAAAGAATAACTCTTCCTGTCATTCCTTTAGTTGGTCTTTTCTTCCCATGTGTGGTGACTCTTTAGATTTCCTTTCCTCATAACCTGTCAATCCCAAGCGCAAGACCACTCTTTTGTAAGGTTGCAATTCTTTGAGCTCTACATGCCACAGATGAATCCACAGTGTCTAACATGTGGCTCTGTACAGGTGCCACTCTGCAAAGTGCGCATCACTCATCCAAAACACACGTCCCCACCAAGATCAAGACTATGAGGAGCAGTTCATGTTGTTCTCCTTCCTGTTCTTGTGTGAAGTTTGTTTGGTTGTTTAGATGTATAAATTACAATTTTCAAAATATGGAGGACTAAATGGAAAGGTTTTAGCCTTTCCCCACTAATCTATAAGGAATATTTCCTTTGTGGTATGGCATTTGTTGAGTTTGTAGTTAAGTAGAGTGTATTATCTGTGGTTAACTTTTTTTTTTTTTTTTTTTTTTAATTTTCCTGTGAGGAGTTGGTTCTGTATCAGCTATGCCCAAAAAATGTCAGCATGTTAAAAGTTGCAAAGGCAGGCAGTAAATCCCTTGGAGAAGGTGTGAAAATTTCTATTCTTATTGAATATCAAGTTTATGAATTATTGGCAGTCTTAGGAGGGAGGTGGAGAAGATGTAAATCTGAAGGAACATGGGGAAAAGTGGTTGTGCAATATACATTCATTCGTCTGGGCCAGGAGCCTCTTCAGCAAAAGCAATAATAACATGGTATAATAACATTGTTCAGGAACTGAGGCTCAACTAGGAGACCTGTGTGCATGCTGAGATAGCTTTTAGGTGCAGGAGGCAGAGAGGGAACTTTGTAAAACTGAACTAAAACATAGACAGATGCATGGAGTTTGTTTTTTTTTTTTATATATTTCTGTGCACCTTTTTCTAAAGCTAATAAGTATTTTGTTAATCTCGCATTTTAATGAAACATGACCGTTCTTCTCTTTACCATTAGTATTTGTCTAGAATGTCAGCAGTGCTAGGACACTTGGTTGACCAGCGACCTGCTTGCTCCCAAGCAAGTGGAATCTGTAGCTGTGGGCTCTGCCTCCCACATGGAGTGTCTGACCCTTCTGCAAAATTCAAGAGAAACTCAAGGTGACAAGGTGCTCCATCATGAATTTGCCTGGTCTAGCCTAAGATTGGGTTGCTGCTTGGGAGAGACATCTTCTAGTACTGAGGATCAGCCTTAAGTAGTTGTGCCAAAAGGTAGGTAAGGGAGGAAGCCTGAAATCCAGAAGTCCATGTCAGTTTGTATTCATAAGCTTATGATGTGGGATAGTACAGGGCTCCTGCAGCCTGGAAGCTTTGCATACAAACTGGACAAAAGATGTTCATGTTGTAGTCTGTTGACTCAGGAAGCTGAAATATACATCAATATCAAAGGCAGTAGAAGAAATGTACAAGCACACTTGCAGGTGCTACTGAATTTGCTTTACTACTGCATGGAACTATGTGGGGGCAGAATCATTTCCTCAGTGCTATCCCAGACTTAAACAGTTGTCTTGTCTTTTGTGGTGCACATCCTGGGATTCCTGGTCATATTCATAGAATGATAGAATCGCAGAATTGTTTGGGTTGGAGGGGACCTTAAAGACCATCTAGTTCCAACTCCCTGCCATTAGCAGGGACACCTTCCACTAGACCAGAATGCTGAAAGCCCCATCCAGCCTGGCCTGTAACACTTCCAGGGATGGAGCGTCTACAGTTTCTCTGAGAAACCCGTTCCAGTGCCTCACCACCATCACAGTAAAGAATTTCTTCCTTTTGTCTATCTGTTCTCCTTTATCTTAAGGCCATTCCCCCTTGTCTTATCACTACATACCCTTATGGATAGTCCTTCTCTAGCTTTCCTATAAGCCCCTTTAGATACTGGAAGGTGCTATAAGGTCTCCCTGGAACTTTCTCTTCTCCAGGCTGAACAACTCTCAGCCTATCTTCTTAAGAGAGGTGCTCCAGCTCTCTGATCATATTCATGGCTCTCCTGTGGGCTTGTTTCATCAGGTCCATGTCCTTCTTATGTTGGGGACACTAGAGCTGGATGCAGTACTCCAGTACGAGAGTGGAGTAGAGGGAGAGACTTCATCTACCTGGACCTGCTGGCCACGCTGCTTTTGGTGCAACCCAGGACATGGCTGGATTTCTGGGCTGTGAGTGCACATTGCTGACTCATGTTGAGCTTCTCATCAGCCAGCATGCCCAAGTTCTTCTCCCCAGGACTGCTCTCAATCCATTCTCCACCCAGTCTCCACTTGTGCTTGGACTGACCTGACCCAGGTGCAGGACCTTGCACTTGGCCTTGTTGAACTTCATGAAGTTCACACAGGCCCATCTCTCAAGCCTGTCCAGGTCCCTCTGGAAGGCATCCCTTCCCTCCAGTGTGTCAACCACACCACACAGCTTGATGTCGTCGGCAAACTCTGAGTGTGCCCTCCATCCCTCGGTCCATGTCACTGACAAAAATGTTAAAAATTGTTAGTCCCAGAACCGACCCCTGAGGAACACCATTTGTCACTGGTCTCCACCTGGACATTGAGCTGTTGACTGTAAATCTTTGAGTGCAACATCCAGTCAATTCCTTATCCACTGAGTGGTCCATCCATCAAGTCCCTGTCTCTAGATTAGAGACATATATGTCTTGTAGAACAGTGTCAAATGCTTGGTACGCATCCAGGTAGATGAGGTCAGTAATCCCATTGCAGAAGGTCAGCATATTTGTCAGGCATGATTTGCCCTTAGTGAAGTCATGTTGACTGTCACCAGTCACCTCCTTATTTTTCATGTGTCTTGGCATAGTTTTAGGATAATCTGCTCCATGAATATATTCAAGTGTATTTTTTCAGTTAAGCAACTATTTATTAGATATTTATCAGTAGGTATGTATCATTTTGTAGGACTGATATTCTGTATGTATTGTCTGGAAAGTCATTGTGGGTTAGCTGTTAGTTTAATTTTTTTTATTGATTGTGAAAAAAAAATATACTCACCATGAGGATTGTTAACATGGGTAAGTGCAAGTAGCATAAAATCCCTCATAATGTAGTACTCAAGCAATAACTAAAGAGAGTTTCTTCAGCTTCTCCTTCTTCTTGCAATAACATTTTCAGAATATAAGTGTATTTGCTCGTATAAACCGGCCAAATTCTCTCTGCCTTGGGAAGTTTAAAAACTACAAAATATCTGTAAATACCAGCAGTAGCATTCAAATAATAATGCATCTTTCCTAACCTCAAAATACGTGTTGGCAATAAAACTACGTCTGGTATAAAAAATTCCTACAGAATTTCATCCCTAACAAGGCACCAACATGGCGTGTCTCTTCAAGGAAGTGGAATGTGGCACAGAGCCTTTTCCTGACTCATAATGCAGTTGTCCTTCCTTAGACTTCTCTCTGATTTCAGTTAACTTCCATGGAAAGAGGCTTGCATTGGGCAGAATCAGACTTGGGGTCTGTGAGTCAGTATGTCTTCTCACTTCAGGAAATTTTGTATGGAACTCACTTGAATTGTTAGCATGAGAGGAAGAACCAAAGGTCTGAAAATCTTACCACCTGAATAATGCATTGATTCTACCAAATTTTCCTCCCAGTACTTAGCACAAGACAGTGCCTGAGTAAGTACGAGACATTTATGTAAAACATTGTCTTACAGTTGCCAATTTTTTTTTTCTGTTTAATGAGAGGTTGAAGCCGTATATTACTTTGCTGTGGGTGATGCTCCAGTGGGGACAAGACAGCTCCTCCTTGAGAAGGTTTCTAATGGCCCCTGCGCAATCAACACTGTCTCTTTCAATGCTAGGGAAGATGAAACTATTACTTTTCTGAAGGAGCTGAGCCGCTTGGCTTCTGGCAGGTATGACAAAGAAGGGCAGTAAAGATTTCACTACTCATAAAGTGCTTTGCTGATAGGAATGGCATCGGAACGTATCTGAATATAATTCATGTGGCAAATGAGACAAAGCAGTTCAGTAAGGAATTGGGAGAAATTGGGTAAATAGTCTTAAGAGATATGACTAGAATGCAGGCCCTACATAAACAGACCAGCTTTTTACCGTGTGTGTGCTCACTGGCTTGCAGAAAGGCCATTCCTTTTTTATGTCCTAAATAATCTGTCATCTTCCCCTTCTCTAAAGTCTGG
This sequence comes from Grallaria varia, assembly GCA_013396735.1. NCBI lineage: Eukaryota > Metazoa > Chordata > Aves > Passeriformes > Formicariidae > Grallaria > Grallaria varia. Next base: position 100,307 of record VWZG01003581.1, read on the forward strand.
AAAATTGTTCAGGGCAAAAGTTCACAGCATAAGCTAAAACAAGTTTTTATTGTGTTTCTTTGTACATTGGTAGAATCCACGGACACCAGAAAAAGATCTAGAGTTTTCTTGGATCAAGCGCCATACAGAATGTACTGAAAAGGAAATGCCTGTCCTAAATAGGTGGTTCATGGAATAACAGAAAATTGGTGAGGTGTTCTTCATCAGGCCTGGTTGTGTTGAAAAGCAGTCCCATACCATGCTCTCTAGCATCTATTTGGTATGGTTGGTGGAAACTGATGTATTCCACATGGCTTGTTGGCTACTTTGTCATGGGAGTCATCCATGTGGTGGAAATCAACATTCACTAGAAAGGGATGAGATGACTCAAATCTTGATTCTGATACCAAAGTAAGGAAAACAAATGAACAAATACAAATCCCCACAATACCAAACTCATGCTGAACAGCAGGAAGGCAGTAGGAGTCAGTAGGTGTTTGTCTGCGTAACAGAAGTCACTGTACAGTTCCATACTCGCGAAATGGCCGTTAGCTCTCCCTGTTTTACTGTTGTTTGTACAAGAGTGGGAAGACCTCCAACAGCAGAAATCTCCAAAATGACAGCAGAGAATTGGTAAGATGGCAGCTGCTTAGCTCTTTCATAGTCATCTGTGTATGGAAGTAGCTTTTAAGAGACGGAGTGTCTGCCAAAAACAAGACTGTGGGAAAGTGTTATGTTTGCTCTGGTCTGATGTATGTTTAAAATGATTGTGGTCATTTAGAGCCATGGTACCTCCATGGTACCAGGTACATTGCCAGTCACTATCCTTCGTTTTCTTTTGGCAGAGTTTTTACCTCTTTTATTAAAGGTGAGTGTTTCTTGTATGGTAAAGAGAGAGGCAAAAAGCGTTGTGGCAGGGAACTGAGAGGAATTGTTCTGTTTGATATGATTCTCACTGTCTTCTTTTTACATGAGTCTAACTTTGGTGCAGAGACTTACTGGGTCAGTTAATATCTTGCTGTTGGATATTTGCCCAATAACTGTCTACAAGCTTAAGTCAGCTTTTCCATACTAGCGGCCCAGTTCATGGGCTTTTCATGGCTCGAGCCCCTTACTAGTGTAGTTCTGTTTTAGAAATGTATCTTTTTCCTGTTCTGAGAGCTTCTCTGTTTTGACAATGAGGGTAAATGAAGTCTGCTTGTCATCCTGATTTGTATGTCAATAATAAAATAAAAGTTCCTGTTAAGCTTTCAGCTGAGAGTGTAATTTGATAAAAAGGTGTTAGCATAATTTCAGACATCTCAAATTACATGCCTGCTCAGCATGTTAAAAATGTTAATTAGAAATAGATTTCCAGGAAATTGAAAAGTAATTGGAAAAAGTAATACCAAAACGAAAGACTGTTCTACATGAGAAGACTTCAGAAGGTACAGAAATATATAAAAAAGTGTGATAATATTCATTATCTTATTGTAGTTGAAAGTTTAGATATTTTTAATAGATTAACAAATAATTCTGAAGTTGTACGCCACTGTGCTCTTGCATGTGTGACATACATCTCTTTAAAAATAGGGAAGTGTTTATGTAGTTTGTAGACTGGTGGAAACTCATTTTGTATTACAGATTCCATGCTTTTGCTGAGAAGAATGACTGCAGACATGCTACTGGACCTGCACTACCATATGAAGAGGATGGAAAAGGTTTAATTGCCCTGAACTCTGGAAAAGTGAAAGGGCGAATGCAACTAGGTAGACAGTATAAACCCCAAGATTATACTGATATTCTCAGTGAGATTTCAGAATAGAAATGTAATATAGGAACTTGCTGAATGTAACATCGAAAAAAAATCCCATAGGCATAGGTGGGGTGAGGACAGGAGTGATCAAGTGGAAAGTCTGTGGGTGGGAAGGAGAGGGCAAAGAAAAGAGAGAAGTGAAGAAAACAGAGGATGTGCATGTGAGAATGAGAGAGGAGTGAAAAAAGGGAGAAGATAATTTGTTTAGGAAGATGAAGAATAGTACTGGTATGCTTATGCCAGTGAGCTTGTGGAAGTGTATAGAGAAATGGGAGAAAGGAAGAGGAATAGTGTGGAAGACCATATGGTACAACAGCCACATCAATATAAGCCAAATTTGTACATAGTATAAGGGGATCAAGTCACCATGAGGTTGGCTTGCTTATCTCAAGAATTTGTCATAGACAAAGGTAACAAGCACAGTAAAGCGACCATATAGAAGGCAGTGCAAAGTGGTGGTGGTTGTGTGTGGATTAATGAAAAAACCCCAGGAGGAAAAAAACAAAATAAACAGTTTTACTGTGGGGTGAAGCTGGGCAAAAAGCTCTCCGTGTGTTTCTTGCTAGTTACAGTGCGGCTTCCCCTGGGTAACTGTTCAGTGGGACTTGAGTTTCAGCCAGGTTGGGAGGAGACTGGCTTGTGGTGTGAAATGAAGCTTTGTATGTCAAACCTGATGTCTTTCTCAGGAGGACTGTAAAAAAAAAATTCTTTTAGATATCCAAAGTGAGTCATCAGACCCATTTACTGTAATAGCTCATATCCCCATTTTACTAGGGGCATTAATGTTGCCCCAAAGGTACTACGGTGTTATCCTCTTCTCACTGCTTGGGAATGTATGGCTTAAGGTGGATTTAGTGGCTCGTGTAAGGTCATTTGTCAGTCTTGGACTAACTGGCCCATACTCGGGTTGTAGTCTAGTCCCTTGTATACAAACCTATCCTTCACTAGGACAGTGACCATAACAGTACAAGAGAAAGAACCATAGTGGGGAGCCAGAAATAAGAGAGTGAGTTGTCACCTGATTTTTAGCTTTGTGAAGGGGCACTCAAGCCTCACCCATGCAGGGTTTGGAAACCAACAGCAGGGTCTGCTTCAAAACGGTATATCTCGTTTCATACTAATTCAAAGCAGTATAATGATTGCCTTCAGTCTGCCATGAGTGCTTTCTTGCTGGACCACATTTGGAGGTGTGCATGGGGGGAGCTGGCTCCCTCTGCCCCAGGGCGGCCTGTTTCAATAGATGGGCCTAGAGCTCCTGTATGACTGAAATTACTTCCTCACCACTGTTTCTAAAGCTGAAAGCTGAGTAGCTTTAATCGCTAAAAAGGGACAGTAATCCCCTTGAAGTGCATTGTCTGCTGTGTCTTGTTGCTATTATGGAGTAGAATTTACACATTAAAAGGGAACACAATGAGCTTTCTGCATTTACTTGGTATTACAAGCACAGTCATGACATCACTGGCAACCATTTGGAGCGTTTCAGTCATATGCAGAATCTAAAGTCCTTTCAGAAAAGAAAACACATTGAAGACATTATTCTGGTCTGTGTCTGATGTCTCTTGTTTCAGAGACTCCTTCAAGGGTGTAATAATAAAGCAATAAAAATAAAAGTGTCGATTACTCACTAATGGGCTCTGAAACTGGTTCTTGGATATGTGGCATAAACTACACAAGGAAGCAGAGAATGAATCAGAGATTTAATCTTCCAAATGTGGTGTTTCTTGAAAATAAGGTGAGGCACAGGAGTATTTTGATTATGTTTCTTTTTGCACCACAAATGCAACAGCTGGATAGTGAAACTCATCATCAAGTTTTATGGACTGGAAAAGCTGTTTTAAGGACATCTGATAGCTTTCTGGGTATTCACTGAATATCAGCATTTTGTAAATATAGGGTATCTTCATAGTCACTATTTTTCATTTGCCTAACCAAAACAGGTCAGAAGTGAACTATTTAAAACTTCAGATAAGAGCTCCCTTCTCCTGTGTTTTGCATCTTAAGCAGTCATTTAGAAAGCAAGCATGAGAAACCGCCAAATTTGAATTTTTTTTACGCTCATTTTAAGTTGTGCTTGAGATCAAAACAGGTGTAAGTCAGTAAAGAATTAAGGTCCTTATGCTGGCAGCCTCAGATTTACTTAAGGCAGAGAAATGCTTTTACATAAAACCTAATTTCTCCAGTGTGATGATATCTCCTCATTTGGAGCTGGTTTTCCTGTTATCACTTCTGCCTACATTGTTTGTGCAGTTTATTCATTTGCAAAAAGCTTCAGAATTAAGCAATCTTGTTATGTAGTTAAAATTGTAAGTGGAAAGGAGCTGACATTTAAGTTGGAACTTGACGATGCAGAGGGCAAGAGATGGTGGAAGCTGTGGAGAAAAAGGTTCTTTCTGAAAAGAGGGACTTTTGTGTCATTTGCTTGGAGTAACAGGGGTATAAGTGCTACACCGGTCTTGAAAAGCAATGGTGTTTTGAACTAGATCCTGAATTGAGTAGAGGGTCCTCAATGGCTGGAATAGAAACAGTAGATCTCTATGTTTCTGTGTGGTGGAATAGATGAGCTTGGATATGTAAAGAAAATGTATTTTACTGATGTGATAAATCCAAACAAGCATGTGTCTGCCCTCCTTTTGAACTGTGTAAGGCTGTATTCTTACGTGTGCTTGATTTTCCACATTTACCTGATAATCACAGGGAAAATTTCAGATTGTTGTGTGTAAAAATGAGAAGTGTAAGAGCGTCATCCTGCTGTATGACATTGAAGTCAATGAACTCTGTACTGTTTATGTACACTGACATGGGAAAGATTGAACCCTCCCCGGAGAGCCAGGATAATGGCTTTGGAGTAGCTACTTTGCCTAGAAGCTGTAGCAAAGGTCATTACCTCTGCTTTTTCCTTGTGTGTGCTGTGTGTAGCCTCCGCAGCCTTGGCCTGGCAAATCTCTTTGCTAATGTGTAGGGAGTGATACAGGCAGCTGCTCTACCATGCCACATGGGATACAAAGTTCACTTGCTTTGTCCATTTGCCCAGTGGGAAAGGGGCAGGATAGGACTCAATGAGTTTCAGTACTGCTTGAGCTGGCAGGTGCGCAGATAAAAGATGTGTACTACCCTCTTGTGCTCCTTTGTGCCTTCATTCATACCCCACTCTGTGGGGATTTTAAAAATCTGTGTGTGAGGGATGTTGCTATGTTTTGCTGCCACGTAGAGGCAGGCTGAGGAAGGGACTGGTAGTGAAAAAATCAATTTCCCCATCTTACCTTGCCAGAAATTAATTTTGAAATAGATCTTATTCCATTATATTTGGATTTGCTTGCTTCCAGGGTCTAAGTCAGATAATCAGAAAAGGAAGAAATACTTCCATTTTTCCACAGTTGCTTTTATGTTGATATTTACCTCATGTTTTGAAGATATTGTAGATTTTGTAGGCTTTTTTTTTTAACTGTGGGCTTTTTTTTCTTAGCAATGTGAAAACTGAATATGTTACCATGACTTGTTGAACCGGATGAGTTTGTTTGCAGGGAGGTAGGTGTGGGGAAGCTGCTTTTTTTAGATTGTCTGGCTGTTAAATACCTGGGAAATGGAAATGAGGGCAAGTTATGAGTTTCCATGTACCTTTGCAAGTGTGTTTATGGTTTCACTTAGACCTACCACCTTCTCAATTCACTGGTGTCAGCAGAATGCTTCTGCCTGTCACCACAAGCTCTGCCCACACCCTTCCTCATCCTCTTCCTCTTTTTCAGGGCCTTCCGTATCCAGAGACATTACCCAGCCAGGGCAGCTGGGGAAGTGCTTCATGGCAGGGGGAACCAGGAGGGCCGTTCCTCTCTCTGGATAAAGCGATTTTTTTAGGACAGGGTCTTTCCTGGGACATGGATGCTTGAAGCTGTGTGAGAGACCATGGGCCTGGAGTGGTTGGAAACTGCACCATTCAGGGGAGTGACTTTCTTTGGTTGGTGGTCCCAAAAATGGCACCTCTGATATGTGAACGCAGGGAATTTAAACCAAAGTGAGATTCATGCTTTTTTGGTCATTTACCAGTGAAGTGCTTTCAGGGATGGGCCACAGGTTGAGATCTACACCTGGAAGGTACTATGCATTGTGTGTGTATGCATGCTTAGATTTGGGAGGCTCAATTTCAAAAGATACAGCTTTTCTTTTCCATTCCTTAGCTGTAGAGGAAAAGAGGCTGAGGTAGAGGTGTAGGCGAGCTTCCTGTGTAGGAAGCTGTGGGTATCCCTGCTTTCAACCTTCTCTCCCAGTTGAATTCAGAAAAAATGTTGCTAGTACAAAGGTTTTCTAAGCAACTAGAACTTCATAATATGCAGTTGTTGGTGCCTGCATTTGTCCTGTATAGTGTCATCAAATATACTTACTTGGAAAGTGCATGCTGTTTTCCTTCACTGTGCTGCAGCATAAATAAGGAAAAAAACCACCTTCTTATGCAATAGCAATTCTATACATATGTCTTAAAAGGGAAAGTAACAATAATCCTGTAAAGTTGATGAGTCCATAGAATCAACTTAAGGGGAAATGAAGCAAAACAATGATGTCATTGGCATTGTTTTAGAGGCATTTGAAATATACATGCTTCTTTCAGTATTTTCAAATGTAACATTAAAATGTTCATAAAATTAAATCTGGATCATAGTAGTTGACAGCTTGTGGAGGATACCCAGATTTAGAGACAGCGCTGCTGGAATTGCATTCTTAACAGCCTTAAATTTGGAAATAGGTGCATGTGTGATGTGAATGCATGTGTTTTGTGGTTTTAACTGTGACAACAGATATATATATACACACATTCAGTGGCTGAGTACTCAACAGAAAATCTCGAATCTTGACAATGTCCTCGAATCTTGACAATTCTCAGATTTTGGAGGTTTTGCTTTTCTGCTGAGAGATTGTTTTATAAAAGAAAAGTTGACTTATTTCTAAAGTATTTGACAAGAATGCTTTTCTTAAGCTCAAAGGTAATTATTACAGACTGAGTTTTTTTCTCTCTTTTATGTTTTACATTGTGTAATGATCTGCTTTACTAAAGCTTTTTGTGATTTAGGAAATGTTGATCTTTGTCCTAATGGCTGCAACAGATGTTTTTGAAATGCAGGAAGGTCCCAGGAGATGGCACTGTACAATAACACATTTCAAAATATTTCTTGGAAACTAAAAGGATTTCACAGTTAAAATGCTGTTGTTATTTTGTATAACTTTTGTATTGTTATTATTTCAGGGAAGTTTATCAAAGAACAAAATGATCAGGTGTGTTTGTTTACTGATAACCTACTTTAGTAGGCAAGTTTGCATGTCTTATCTTTCATACAGTGAACCACCACTGTATAGTAACTGAACCACTAGAAGATAAGATATACTTGCCTTGTTCAGCATCTTTACTTGCAATTCATTAATATGTTGTGATCTGCAATAGGTTGTAGCCTGCGTTTGTGGTTAGGATAGCTGATGAGTCAGTTTCTTTTATATTTTTTCTGTAACAGTACACACAGTTTCTCTGCATTGTCCTGTTGCAATTTAATCTCTGAGACTAACCTAATTTAACACATTTTTAGTAGTGGACATTCTGCTTAGCTATACGTGTCTCAATTTTAGCATTTATTTATGACTGTTGAGAATTGTTGGGAGGAAAATAAACTTATCTTTAGCAAAATTTCATTATATAATCCTCAGGAAAAGAAGATTTATTTTTAAATAAAATTATTATCATACTTAAGGAAGTTGAAAGAGTTGAAAATGTCTTCTCTTAAACTTTCAAAATTGGGTTTCTAAAGTCTTTAAGAAAACAGAACTTGTCACTGCAATGAGACCTCAAGAAAATATAGTTATATTGCAGCATCTGGATATACCAATGACTTTGTGATAATTGAGGAGTTATAAATTGCTGAAATTGTGTCAAAATATCAAGATCTATTTATGATTTCTTTTTCAGTAGCTGGTGTCTGTGAAGATGTCTTTTTGATCTGGAAGGAGTTGGAGGAAGCCAGGAATACAGTGAGACAAGTTCAGAAAACTTTATCAGAATCTGACCAATATGCTTCTCAAGATGGTATAATTTATGTTTCTTTCAAGGCAGTGACCATTATATTCACAGTCACTGTTTTATTGGTGAGCAGTTACATGTCCATGTGGGGATGATTTTCTCAGAAATGTCTGTACACAGGTAGCACCTATTGCTATCTAAAATTACGGTTACTTAAAACTTTCTAGTACAAATCTCTGTTTACTATGGCTTAAACTTGCTAAAGTTTAACATCTCAAACTCAAACACACCATTTTTAGTTCACCAGTGACTAGGTTTACAAGTTTTCTGCATTTTTAGATATGGAAGTTATTTTTGGTTTTTGTGGTCTCTCCCTTTCTGCCTGGGCCAGTAAATTTTTAATTTTATTCTACACAGTGCTGAGGAAGTACCCCATCCCTCTCCCATCATGGTCATCTTGGGATGGCCTAGTTCATTCCACTAAAAGGGAAATAGTGTGGATTTGAATTGTTGAATTTAGGCAGAGGACTAAAAACAATTCTGAATGAGTGCTCTGCCAAATCTTGTCATAAGAAACTTTGAAGAATACCTACATTTGTTCATTAAACTAATAGATACCACTATGTTTGGCCTAGAACATGGTCCATTTGTTGTTCTGTGCATTTCGACTGGATTGAACCCTTTTGGAGACAGAAGCATAGCTGGTTTCTGAACTTCTGGAAGGCTTTAACAGGGGATGCTGAGAAGCTACTCAACGTGCTCTGGAAAGAACGGTCACACTGACAAGACTTAAATATGGAAAACTTGGGAATCTGTAGAATCTACTCAGCTTCAGCATTGGACTGCAATCAAGGGGATGGATTTTCAGGATCATAGCTGTGATTGTCAGTGCTTATAATCTTCATTAGTCCCTGGTTTTAAAATACTTATATTGTGTCTAGTGCTACTTTTTCTTGAAGTTGATACAAGATTCAGATCAAACTAGCATAAGTCATGGATGATTTTGTATAGCTACAGTATTGTTCTTGCAATGCTGTTGCTTTCACTTTGGCTAGATGGAGGCTAGGGCTGGATGCCCTTTTCTGGATCACCTGCTGAGGAATGCTTTGTGCAGTCAGTTGGTCGGTAACTTGAACTATGTTGAGATATGTGACCGGGATGGTTATGATGATTTGAAGAGGGAAACTTTTCTCTGGCACTGGGTTTGAATTTCTGTCCATAACATAACTCTGCATGATTAAAATTGGAGGGTTTTTTTAATTCTGTGAAGGCATAATACAGTTCTTTATACTGATAATAGCATCTTCTGAATTAGTAGGACTTCCCCATATGAAGTTAAACAGCTCTTCTGTAATGCATATGAACAAGGGGGCCACAATAAAGCTGCAAGTGCCACCTTAATTTCAGTGTTAATTTATGTATTCCTGACTGTGCAGCTTTAATGTTTGTTTAGTGTTTGCCTTCATATAAAATCATAAATAATTTAAAAGAAATGAAATTAATAGTGTGATTTATCTGGTCCATTCTTCAGCATTATTTGACTATTGCCCATTCATCCAAATAACTGCAGTCTTTCAGTTTGTCTGCATTTATTCCCTGTTTTGCCTTCCTGATCTGTTTAGAATACTTTGCCACAAAATGTAGTTTTTTCTGAAGACTGTGTTGTTCTTCAGGAGCAGAAACAGATCAAAAGAGACAACTTTTCTGCTGGCTTTCCAGATAATGCACTAATTACTTGAACTGAGACAGGACTTTTAACATAAAACATGTGGACAAAAGAAAATAACTGTTTTATTTTCAATATTCTGTGAGTGCACCTTTGTGACACTTTTTCTATGGACCATGAGCAGTCATAAAGCAAATGTTTTTCAATGAAAAGGCTCTGACCAGTCATCTGACCTGATGTTAGCTGATCTCTCTGTGTGTAAGGGCAGTAGATGCCTCCATGGGTGTGTTTACAAGCTCAGGATCTCAATGCTGTTTTCACTGTAGCTGCATCTAAACAGAATAGACATTTATACCACCTAGATCCACCAAAATTAAAGTGCGACAAAATAAATTCACCCTGCAGTGAGATCCACTGCTGGGTCATTTGGTTTAGGTGTTGTTTATTGATAGCGATGAGTGAGCGTAGAGGCCTGTGTCTTATGACCGGTATCCAGACATGTGCAGTGCCCTACCTTAAGATGGCCCTTGAAAAATTTATAAGACAATGTGACATAAAAGGATAAACATAAGAACTGTTTTACCAGATCAGACAAAAAAAGAAAAAAAAAAAAAAAAAAGGTCAATGTCCTTCAGTTTTAGTTTTAAATGATTGAGGAAGGAGGGTATAGAACTACAGATAATGTTGAGATGGTATAGAAGTGATTTGTATTTTGGGATTAATGATGCAACATACAGTCTATAAAAAGATAATATTGCAGAGAAAGACACAGTAAAATCTCTTCCAAAGACATTGGAGTTAGCCTTTTACTTTAAATAGCCTTCTTTAAAAAGACCAATGTTCATGTTCACCAGTGATTTCAACTCTACTTGCAATGAATTCTTCTGTTGTTTCATTTTCTCAAATGATTCTCCTTAAAGTTATACATCTTATACAGGAATACTTTCTCGCATTTTGTAATTAAACTACTAAGAATATTCCTTTTGTATGTTAATTTTGTCCCTATATATTGCCTTTGCTCCCTGTCCTCTGATGTTGGGTTTTTTTCCAGTTAGAAGGGAATTTGTTGCAATGAGTTGTCTGATAAGAAAAAAACACAACTGAAGTAGAGACTGTTAAAAATCACTCAGAAATACCTGCTCATGCCAATGCTGTCAGTGAAAGCAGAACAAATTTGAAAATTTTGACTCCATAGTCTGGTTTTGAAAATAGCGTAACCACAATGAACTATATTATACAGGAGATTTTGTTTCTTTTATTTTCTTTATTAGCAACCAAAGTTGATCATCTATTGCAAAATCATATATATGACAAATATTTGACTTCAGAAAAGTGGTTGCGGAAGTATGGCTTGAAAGCTCAGAAGCTCACACTGTATGATGCACTTGCTGATTGTATTTTTTGCCGTGTAGATGGGATTGTTGACATAAAAACTAAACCAGAGGATGAATCTTCACAAACTGATGCTGTGAGTATTGTTAATTTTCCCTGATGTTCTCTGAGTTGTTTGTTTTTTCTTTTATAACTTGAAAACTTGGCTGGTGGATGAATTTATGATATAGTATATGGCTTTGTTGTTTTGTAGTTTTTGTTAAAATCAGGTTATTAATTATTTGGACAAAGAACGTAATGAATATTTCAAAGGTCTGTCTGAGAATAACTGTGTTAAGGACTCCTTGCTAGTTCACATGTAATCTAAAAGGAAGAATTGGTACTGGCTTAAGCAATGCCTTGTTTTCTATGTATTTCTGTGTGGTGGAGCAAAGATTTTTTGTCTTTAGAATATGTATTAGTCTCAGCTGCTGTAGTGCTTGCAGATCCTTAAATAAATTTGGATTAATTTGTCTTCGATTTGTTTTTCTCAAACTTTACCATTACACTGTTTGGTAAGCTTCTGTTTTTGCTAGCTACAAGAATAAAGCCAGTTTCTATTGACTCTTTCTAGGAGTGAATTCTGCGACCATTTTATCCCATGTTTATTTCTGCACCTGTTCATGTGCAACCAGCATGTACCTTTGAAGTTTTTTCACCTAATATTAAAGGGACTGCAAAATAATGTGTTTTGGAACATGAAATGGGTTTTCTTTGTTATAGGAGACAAAAAAAGAAGTTCATTCATGCAAGATACTGTGACAAATTTGTACATACCCTCTGGAAAGATGGATCTGTAGTTCACATATATGTTAGTACAGAAAAATATAAACAGTATGAAGAGAAAATGAGGACCGCTCTCAGACAAGTGGAAGGAAGGTTAGTGTTCTGTCACATAAAATGTTTGTATTATTTTACATGGGTGTTGAAATGTTTGACATTTACTGTCACAGTAAGCTGAAATGGTTGATAAACTGACAGGAGTAGTATGGAGCCAGAAATCTATTTTAGATTAGAATCTTGTTTGTAGGATTTCTTAGTAACCATATAAGAAAACTGATGAGCAGTTTTATGTTTTGCTCTCCTTCTGAAACACAAATGTGCAAGTCAGTTTGCACACTTTGGAATTGGCTGAAAGTGCCAAAAAATTTTGGGACTATAGGGTGGCAGAGAAGTTCAGGAATCATCAGTAAAACTTAATAAACGTTCATCCTGCTTACCTTGTATCCCTTGTGAGACCTCTGCCACCAAGTAGCATAACTACAGTACAGCATACTGATAATGATTATCTGCCCTTTTTGCAGTTTTGTGTTGAAGACAAGTTTGATCAGCCTAGATCAGAGTCAGGACATGAGATATTAAGTAATGCATGTGATCAGAAGTTCAGTGCTCAAACTAGCTGCCTAGTTTACATTCCTGCAGCCTTATAAACACACTCTGAGATTTGTAGAACATCTACAAAAAAATAAGCAGTCTGGGAGTCTGATTCATCTGTCCTAAAGATGCCTTAAAATAAATTGGCTTTTAAAGCTACACTAGAAGGCAAAGATAATTGTAGAACTGACAGAAAGTATAAATGTTTCCCTCTGTTTTGTATATTAGGGCAATGAGATCTCTCACTGAAAAAAGCAGGATGTGGACTTCCATTTTATTGATGAATTTTTCATTTTATTGCTGCTTCCCTACCAAAAGTATAATGGCCTGGTTACATTTAGCAAGGTCAGAGTTTTGTTATTCCTTTTAGTTGATCTTACTGTATTTAGGACAACATTTACATACTGTCAAAGGGAAATTTGAGGTAAGCAATTTTGGTGAGTATATGTTTTTGAAATCCAAACAAAGTTTTGCTGTTTTGGATGGTTCATCTCAATGTTAAAAAGTCCTGGTAGACCTCATCAAACACTTTGGGGGAAATAACAAATGACAAATAAGTATTGGTAGCAAATGTAATAAAATCCTTAAGTTTCTGTGATATCATTTTTTTAAACCTCTGTGGAGATGAGTAATGTTTTTCCCTGGGCCATTATACTCTGTTAAATGTCTCTGTTTCAGAGTAGATAAGTATTTTATGACCCTCAAGGGAAATCAGATTTGGACTTGCTGCAGCCATTACTGAGGAAGTGTTCTTGTGCACAGCAGTATGTATGCATGTATTTAACTGGCAGGCATGCTCCAGTCCTGTTTAAAATGTAAAACTAGGTCTGTATATAAGGCTCAAGGTCAGCAAACCATTGAAGCATCTGCTTTATATTAAGGGTCTTTGGAGTGCTTAATTTCCTTGCAGAATAAGTTCTCAAGTGTTTTCCTGAGAAGGGACGCATAGTAGCATATGATTAAATGATTGACTGAGTTCAGTCTGGAGAACAATTACAGTGACAGTAGTTATAGTTGCTTCCACATGGGATTTCCCAGCTTAAACTACCTGATAATTGACTTTATAACAGTGCTGTATTGTTTTGTCTTTTTTTTTTTTTTTTGTCTGTCTTCATATTTCTACTAAATTCTAAAATAAAAATGTCTTGTATTGTTATGTAGTGACAGAGAACGGGTTCATCAAGGACAATATACTGCTTCTTACAGTGACTAGTAACAGGTGCTTAGGGCAAGAGAGTAAGAAATACAGCAGTGATAAAAAGATCCGACCTATTAGATCCTGATATGCAGAGCTCCAAGGGTCTTATGGAACAGGTTTTCATACTTTGTTCCCTCTCCCAGGATTAACTGTCTTCAAGAAGGAAGCAGAGGACTCTCTGGGAACGTGTTTGAAGATGATANATATATTCTTCACGTGCTCATTTTTCAGTTAAAAATTTGTATTTTTGCCTCATTCATACAAATGTTTGAAAAAGTGTAGAAAAAATGTTTAAAGTTAAAAAGGTTTATGTCATTTTTTCTCTCAAGACACCTTCCTCCTAAAAAAAAAGAAAGAAAAGAAAACAAAACAAGGAAAAAAAAACCACAAAAAAAAAGTTATACAGTGAAACAACTTTTGGCATTTTCATTTGTCATCCAATTCCATTGACATGTTGTGATTTGTAATCTGTTCTAAATTCACTTTCATTCATTGACAATAGACGGTGTAGAACATTTTGAACTTATTCGAATCTTACGGTGACTCAGAACTTTGCAAAGGGACTTGCAAAGTGCAGAAGTACCTCAAAAGCTGTGAGTACCAGGAAACACACCTAAGACAGGATTTGTCTTGCCTAGTTTTAGAAGTCTACAATGATGTCACCNTATCTATATTCTTATTGATACATCTCAGTCTATGAACAACAAGCTGTCACTGGTGAAGGAAAAAATATTTCAGCTCATACAGGTATGACAAAGTGATGACTCTGAAGTCTGGGGAGCATTTTAGACTAGGCTGATCTTTTCTAGATGGCTGTTACTCCACTTTTTACTTTAAAAAAGTATTATTATTTATATTATATTATTTATATATTATATAGCTAAGCAAAATATGTATATAAATATATATTCTTCAAGTGCTCATTTTTCAGTTAAAAATTTGTATTTTTGCCTCATTCATACAAATGTTTGAAAAAGTGTAGAAAAAATGTTTAAAGTTAAAAAGGTTTATGTCATTTTTTCTCTCAAGACACCTTCCTCCTAAAAAAAAAGAAAGAAAAGAAAACAAAACAAGGAAAAAAAAACCACAAAAAAAAAGTTATACAGTGAAACAACTTTTGGCATTTTCATTTGTCATCCAATTCCATTGACATGTTGTGATTTGTAATCTGTTCTAAATTCACTTTCATTCATTGACAATAGACGGTGTAGAACATTTTGAACTTATTCGAATCTTACGGTGACTCAGAACTTTGCAAAGGGACTTGCAAAGTGCAGAAGTACCTCAAAAGCTGTGAGTACCAGGAAACACACCTAAGACAGGATTTGTCTTGCCTAGTTTTAGAAGTCTACAATGATGTCACCTAACCGTACATTAATATTTGAGAGAAACAGGCACTCTTAAAACATGGTCTTTAGTCCTAAGAGGATTAATTGACAAATAAAAATTCAATCAGTCTGGCACAGATAGAATCATTACTAGAAGTAGAAAAATTAAAACTATGACGGAGAGGTTTTTGAGCTAGGTGCTCAAGTCATAGGACATAGTATCTTGTGGCTTTCTAGGCAGATCAACACTAGAAATCTATTACTATGCCAGAAGATTTTGCAGGCAGCTGCACAAAAATGGTGATGAAAGGAAGGCAAAGGTTCCAGGCTCTGAAAGTTTGTACTAGCTTGCACAATTCTTCCCTGACTTATAACTTTTATCCAAAAGCAACTTCAGCAAATTCTTAACTTTCTGCTGCTTTCCCCTTGCCAGTAGGTAAAATTCAGATGCTGTCTCTTGCAGGAACAATTGAGACACAAGAAGAGATTTAACTTTTTGAAATTTAGTGCCCAAGCAGTGGCATGGCAAGAGAAACTTGTTGAAGTTAATGAGGAAAATTTGCAAGATGCTTGGCTTTGGATAAAAGGGCTTGAGGTAATATGGCAACTAATTAACACAAAGCTTGTTTATACAAAGTTGTATTTGTTTCCTCACTTTCTGTATGTCTGGGATGATTTTGGACTGACTCAGTATTTGACTTGAGTAAGCTGAAAATACAGATGATGTATAGACTTTAGTGGATCTGAGTACTTTAATGGATCTGAGTATGACACACCATCTGTGTAATAATCCTTTAAGAGTGGACCTGTTTATAAGATCATATTAATTCAACTTGCAGCCACTATGTTTAGTAGCCACAATGCAAACAGTGACCCATTTGTTTTCCACAGGAAACGTGTCAGTGCTCAGAGCCTGTGTCTAAATTTGACATTCTTGCTACAGGGCCGCTGCATGGATGAGGGCTGTTGTATGAATGAGGGCAGACTTACAGCTCAGATGTGGTACAGGAAACTGATGTCGGCTACCTGGAGAAGCATTTCTAGTCCCTTTTGATGAATAGGTAGACAGCTGACTTTAGCTGTCAGAGAAACATGAGAAGAACCATACTCAAACCAAACATCTGTCTATCTACCAAATGTTCTTTCTCTGATGGTGGCCAAACTCTGAGGATTTTTCCCTGAAACAGAGTAGAAATGCTTGTGATCAGCCGAAGTCTTCTACCAGATTGTAACTGTCAATAGCTTTAGGACCACTTAATGTGTCCAATGTGGACAGCAATGTTATGAGCACAGGTCTGAGAACCAGTCATGTAGTGGTACAGATGTATCACGTTATGTGATGGAGAGGCTCAGGTACAGATTGTGTATGACTAATATGATCTACAAAATGTCCGCTTTATTTCCAAAAGAGCGCCTTTTTATACACTGCTTCTACACCCCGATGCGTGACATTAATGGTTACATAAAAATAAACATGCCCTATTGACCATTCTAATTGGATTATGGCAGATGTCAATAAGAGGTAGAGACACCTGTTTATCTCTTGAGACTCCTCCTGGAACTTGGCACAGATCCTTCTTTGTTCTAGCTACAGAGCCCAAAGTCATGATGACTGCAAATTCTTACTGTCTGTGCCTCAGCCCTGCTGACAAGTCCTAGAGAGAAACACAGAATAAATTTGCTCACACGAATCTATTCTCTCCACAAGGTTATGTTTTCTAACACAACCCCCCCTCATGTTTATATATATAATAAAACTCCTCAGCATTATGACAGTTCTTCCTCAGACTTAATACAAAATTCATGGGGATGAGGGAATTGGAGGAGCTACACAGTACTTCTGAGACTATAAAGCATGATAAATAACTTAGTGTTCTCAGGAAATACTAGCAGACCAACGCACAGGGAAAGAAAGTTTTAGCATGGCCTCACTGAGTAGTTGGCGGCTACTTAAAACCGAGGTTAGTTACTTTTACTATCCTCCCTGAGACTCGAAAACTTGCTCTGTTTAAGTCATATATGTTGTACAGCTTCATGCAGGTTCAATAATACTTTGAGCTGCCATGATTTGATACCATCTTGTATATGCATTTGGGAATGGCCTTGTTCATCATTATTCATAAAATTACTAGCTGTTTATTATAAATTTCATTCTAAGTTCAGCTCTAGGTATCTGGAATGGTGCAGGAAGTGTATTTTTTGGGGGATTCACATCTGCTGCTGACCTTTTAGCCTCTTTTAAGCAGTGCAGGCGTAAGTCTGAGATGAGAAAGCTGGCTTTACAGTGAAGCTGAAACAAGCAGAGGGTTGCTCTGGAATATTAATCAGAGTATATCCTTTGATCTCATTTTATGCACTTTGGTCCCAGGATTATGAATAAGGAAGCTGAACTATAAACAGTAACTAACCGTTCCTTAAAAATCCTTTAGATGTGATAACATTGAAAATTTTAGGGATAGTAGTATCACATAGTTGAAGTATGTCAATGTTGTTTAAACACTGATAAAAGCAGTGTTCATTTGTAACAGTAGCAATTGAGAAGCCCAAAAGGAACAGCTTTTACCATAAGGTACGTAGTTATTTCCCCCATATCATCATGTTCTCATGATGTGAAAAGAAGGGAAAGAAAGAGTTTTGTTTCAAATTAATTCAAAACTAGGTATCATTATCAAAAAGAGCCAGGATAGCCAATTTACATATAATAATGAGTGATGTGTCTAAAATCTGATAGAGCTTACTAAAACATTAGGAATACTAGATAAATTCAAGACAAAGAAAATGGCTCAGGCTAGTTGTTTCTTATGAGTGGGTACTGGTAAAGATTGCTTGTGAATCAGAAGATAGGATTATGTAGTATATGAGCTGTCTTGGAGTCATTCTCAGAATGTACCTCCTATTTGGCATTTTATGATTTCCATACTTTACCCTTTCTGATAGAAATGGTGGGAATCAGTTGTTATACAACCATCAAACAGGCTCAAATATTTTCATGAATTTTGCTTTGGCCCCATTAAAAGACTAAGACTTGACAAAACACTTTTCCATACTGGTAAAACTTTATTTGTACCTTTCATTTGGGAGGTTTTATACATTGAATGTTTGAAAGGTGGACATGTGAAGATATAAACTGTAGGTTTTAGGTTCCTATTAGCCATAAAATACATTTCAGTGAGTTTAGAGTTGGCATTTAGTCTAAAAAGAAAAAAGATCACAATCACTAAGTATGTGAATGACAAACACAGGAAAAGTGCTAGTATTACTCCAAAAAAATTTTAATGGGCACAGTATTACTTTACTGGGCATGTTTTGTTGCAGTAGATAACTTTTGTGCTAAAATATAAATTATGTTTACATTAGTGTACCAAGGGGTAGATAGAAGAGTCTGGAAAAAAATATTTGGAAAGCCAGCAAGTCCTTTACTTATGTAACTCCTTTGTGGGGCTTTTGAACTATTTGGTTAAGTAAATGTTTTGAGGGAGAGTGATAAGTTGGCAAGCAGGAGAAGCAGTGGGAAAAATGAAGAGAATGTATCATTTATCTTACATCTTCCCGTCTGTTTATAGTCTCTTAGTGATTGCTTTTGCTTGAACAGCTCAGATTTCTGCTGCCAGCATTTTGTTTGTGTGTGTTTACATAAGCACTGAATACCAATCTGGTACCAATTTATGCTACTTTGACACTTGCTTTGATTTTTCTAGCTACTTAACATAAATATTTTCACCATTTTATTAGTCATTTTGGTTTTATATTATCCCTTGAATCACTATACTTATAGTCATTATGAATTGAAGAATATTGGCAAAGAACTGCTAGTATTTATAACTACTTCTTTGTCTCTTTCTTCTTGGTTTCCTAGGTTGGAAGTTCCACAAATACACTCAAGGCTCTCCAGATTGCTTTCACTGATACTGACACTCAGGCTATTTATCTCTTGACTGATGGGAGACCTGATCAGGTATTTCTAGAATGACAAAACAGAAAATGCAGAGAAGTGGTATCAGAAGTTAGAAGTAGGAGATGAATATTGTGCCTGCAGTACTGAGTCTTGTGGTGCCTCTTGGATGTTTATTCGCATTGTTTTTCTATCTAGGAGCATATATTAATATTTTATCAAAGAATAATTTGGCTTAATGTATGCTTATTCATGTTCTTATTCTTAATATTTTATTAAGTTCAAAATTAATGAATACCTAATTTCTTTTTACCTGTTTCATAATGGCTTTTATGATTTGTTATTTTTTTAGGTTAAAAAGGGAAAATGGCCCATATTGCTTGTAACTATTAAAGTGCAATAAATAATTATATTTCAAATATTGCTTAATTTGTCAAGATTTTTGAGTATTTTGAACAACAGAAGGGTTATCAGAATTTAGAGAACTGAATGAATACTTTTTTCCTACCAGATCCTTCAGCATTTTCAGACATTGTAGATCTACTTTTTCATCTCATTTTTATTTCTTTATGAGAGGAGAAAACTAGCCTTCCTATTTTCTCAGCCTCTATTTTGTTTCCTGATATTGAATCAATTTTTCTTTGTACTAATTTAGTTTATTAAAAATATCTGCATTCGTATATTTAAAAATATTTGTATATACATGCCGTGCTAATAAATACCAATGTAGTAGTTTAATTTCTGAAACTTCAGTAATTCCTTTTAAGACGTGAGAAACAAAAAGTACTGATTATATTACAATTTACGTCCTGTGCCTTAATGCATTATCAGTGTTTCAAAATCTGTTTTAAATTATCTCATTTTATGTAATTACAAAATAACAAACCGTATGAGGTGGTTGCTTTTAACTGATCTATATCTGTCTTCAAGCAACAGTATGACTGATTAAATTCTTACAAATTCTTCATATTTTGATAAATACGTATCTAGATGCCACACATTTAATAAACTTTTTTTCAATTTTCAGCCCCCCAAACAATTTTTGCTGAAGTCCGGCTTCATTGTAAAATTCCCATCCATACTGTGTCCTGTGATGATGTAGAAGTTAATAAATTTTTGTATGAACTATCTACTAAAACAGAAGGATGGTTTCATTATTACAACATTTATTTGACTGATCCTAATACTTCAGAATTTATTCTTGTGAGTATTTGAAAATAAGTATATTTTCTTCTTCGTGCTATTGAAGGAACCATATGACTTGCATTATTGTGATTTCGTATTACAATAGATTATTTAAAAAAAGAGGGCTAATCTTAGTCAGCTTCGAAGTGATGTGAAAGCAATAAATGTGACATTTTTTGCTTCTTAAATTTTATTAGACCGCAACAGAAACCTCCAAATGTCATGCAAAGTATATTTGTAGTGCTACTGTTGGAAACACATTCCCCTTTCCCTAACCCCCTGCCTGAAACTCCAACCTAAAAATACATGCGGATCAAATTCAGCTCTGGAAGAATCACATGTGATCTCTGCTGTCTCAGAAATAAGTTACTGATTAAAATGAAACTATGCTTTGTACCCTGTTAATAAATGAGAGAATGTAGAGCTGAATTTAAGTAATAATGAATGATTCTATGGATTTTGTTAAAAATTTGCTCTACAGGAGCCACCAGGGAAAGATCTATAATGAGTAAAATGACTAGAATAATAGTCATCTATCAAGTGTGACTAAGCAGCTCAGTCTAACAATTCCCAGAAGAAAATTTCTGAATAGGTCACAGAAACACCCATTTGAAACATATTCTTGTTTTTAATTAAAGTTAATTGATTCCACAAATTTCAGAAATGGTGGTGGTGGAACAATCAGAATGCTGATTAGAGGGAAGGTGTGAAAATAATCCAGCTCTTGAAAAACATCAAAAAGCGTACTGGGAATTTTCAGTGATTCTGCTGGTGTGGATTATGTGACACTGCTCCTGTTGGGAAGATGAGTGCCAGAGTCTGTATTGTACATCTCCGGACTTCTGGCCCTGTGGGAGTTGGAAAGGGATCATCATTGGCATTTCCTTCCTGTTTCCTCCTCCTTTAGTCCAAATGATTCTTGGTCAGTTCAAATGTCCCCTAGAAGAGTATACTTTTTAATTCCCAGAGGCAGTATGCGATACAGCTGTGATCTGTACAAGACAGGCCACCAGTTGTAATGTACATAACTTGTATTGTATTTTATTTATTTGCTAATTTATTTTCTTACTTGATTGAAGTGAGTAGAGCTACTGACCTCAGCATGTTACTCAGAAATCTGGGAAGCATCATTTCCTCAGATGGGAAGATTGAGAAAGAGATAGACAACAGGTTAGCAAAGGCATACAAGGTCTTTGGAAGACTACAAAAGTGTCTGGTGCAATGAACATCTGAAGAGAAGTACGAAGATCAGTGTCTATAAAGCCATTGTGCTGTCCACTCTTTTATATGGGTCTGAATCATGGGTCATCTACCGCCGCCATCTGCGTCTCCTCGAACGCTTCCATCAGCGCTGCCTCCGCACTATCCTGAACATCCACTGGTCTGATTACGTGACCAATGTGTCTGTCCTTGAACAGGCAGCAGTCACCAGTATTGAGGCCATGCTGCTGAGAACGCAGCTGCGCTGGGCAGGGCACGTCTCCAGGATGGAGGATCACCGCCTCCCTAAGATCGTGCTCTATGGTGAACTTGCCACTGGCTGCCGCAAGAGAGGTGCCCCAAAGAGGAGATACAAGGACTCCCTGAAACATTACCTCAGCCTTGGCCATATTGACTACCATCAATGGTCCACTCTGGCCTCCAATCAGGAGGCATGGAGACACACCATCCATAACGCTGCTGATTCCTTTGAGAATGCACGCAGAATCAGTCTGGAGGAGAAAAGACAACGCAGAAAGAACCGTGCCTCGCCAACACCGCCTATGGAGACTTTCTGCTGTGCCTTTTGCGTCCGGACTTGCCTATCTCACATCGGCCTTTTTAGCCATCAGCGTGCTGGCAGCAAGCGTGGGTAGAGCCCTTCCCAAATCTTCGTTCACAAAGCCTAGCCATGATGACTCAGAAATATGGCTGTTCATAGCTCAAGAGATAACTGGCTAGTTAGGGTATGCTTGTCCTTTTTCTAGAAAGGAAGAATAATGTGTGAGGCTGTAATGCCAAGCACAAGAGTCTACCTGAAAACGTATACAAAATTTGAAAGCTGTCCTGAGTTTTTTTTCAAAATGTATAGTTTCAGTTCAGAAATGAAACATGTTTAGGAGTATTTGTACTAAAGCATTTGATTTTCTTTTTGTAAGAATAAAGACATACAACTTTTGAAAAGAAAAATTAATCAAGGAGAGAAAGACCTGGAGAAAGCGAAGACCTTTCATGTCAAAAGTCTGATGGTGGATTGTTTTAATGAAGAGAATTATCCAGAGAATAAATATGTCCTCATACAGTTATTATATTACTAAGATATATGAACTATGTGTTACATTTCTCTGTTTTCATTGTCTTGCATTTTTAAGCTCTGACATTTGCTTTTTAAAGGAAAGATTGTTGTTTTGGATTTATTTTTTTTTTTAACAGCTAAGGTAATGGAAAAAAAATCTGGAAAAATGCATCACTACTGTGACGCCGGAAACAAAATTATCTCAAATATATGAATAGTCTCAAGATACTAGGAATAATTAAAGCAAAAAGGGGAAAGTATTTTTCTGTCTCCCACACATGGTAAAGTTGCTCCCTCTGACCTAGAGAATTAATGAAATATTATTGTCATATGGGTAGAGCTGGCATGGACTTCATGACTAAATTGCCACCCACTGGGATGTGCTGATGGAAATATAAATTATGTACAGATATATTTATGTATTTATCTGTGAAAAACCTTTAAAAATACATTAAAAGAAATCAGATGTTTTGGACAGAAATTTATTAAAAACAGTATGTTAAAGTAAAGGTATAAAAAATAAAGTAAAATAAACAAAAATTGGAGAATGTTGTGGAACATTTTCATATGTGTGGAAGGGCAGGTCGGATGTCCAGTATAAAAATGTTTTAAGTGGTTATCTAAGAATTTTAATATTTTTATTAGTGCTGGGACTATATATGTGTGTGTGTGTATATATATGTGCATATATATGTGTCTGTCAGATATTTTCATTCTTACGGTAAGTTTACTCTTACCCTTGGGATCCAAAGTAGCTATTACAGAACATTCTGTCCTTATTAAAAATATATGAGGATGTTACTTTAAAAGTAATGAACATCTTTTAAATAAACTGAGAAATGACTTTTAAATAATTAAAAAAACTAAGAATATTTTAACCTCCTTTGAAGTCCCCTTTGAAATGCAGATTAGTATGAAAAAAAATTTTGCACTGTTTGAAGCATTTGAAATCAGTATTTAAATTACCAGAAAACTTCAGCTTAGTGTTTTTGAAACCTGTGTTATATACTTGCGGTTATTTCTTTTTGACACTTACAAGCAGTGACCATAAGCAGACACACTCTGTGCCTGCTGTATCCAAACATGTTGAAGAGCTGAGCACTTCTCTTAGCAGTGGGCTGTTTTGTGCTTCAGAAGAGCCAGCACTGCCACCAAAACCAGAAAATCTGGCAAACGACTGCTGACAGTCCAACCCGAAGAAAAAAATCATTACATGCTGGTAAGAGTCAAATGAACTGTAGCTATTAACAGAATTTATTCACTAACTTGGAAAGAGTCTGTTGCAAAAGCAAAAAGCGTCCCTTGTTGTAAGAATTAACAAAGTATTTGATATGAGTAATCATCCTTTTGAAAATCTAACTTCTCTTGATTTTTACTTTTCAGCCGTCTTATTCATTTGTCCAAAAGAGACAAACAAATGTCTGCTCATTTGTGCTTCATCACAGGCCATGAAATGAGAAATTAACCACTTCACCAAATTTTTTGAAAGCTCTCTAATGTTTTTTAACAGTAGATATTAAATTCTTATCTCTTTTTTATTCTGAGGAAGTACATATTTAGCAAGAATGAAGAGCTGATCTATGTTTCAGTACTTAACAGCATTACTTACACTAGTATTTCTCTTTACTACACCTCTAGCACTATATTTCTCTTGGAAGTATCCTTTATATATCCTCTCCATTCTTGCAGTCTGAAACCAAGTTTACCCAGCTGAAGTAAAAGGAACCTTCATCCTTGGGGAAAGTAGAAAGTACAACTTAGTGTTGAAGTAATTTTGTGTTTGAGGTCTTGTGTAGGAAGTCCCTTAAAAATTGGGACTGAATACCAAAAAGGAACTCAAAAACCCCAGGCATGTCTTTGAGCAGTAAGTTAGCTCTTTTAACCCTTCTTTTCTTTCTCTTTCAATACCTAGAGAGCAAACAAAGACAAGCCTGCTGCAAATCCTGAGCCATGGTGTGAAATCCAGGGAAGAAAGTCCAGAGGAAAGAGTATCTCCAGAGGAAAAGAGTTTTTCTGTCAAAAAGAGTGTGAAATGTACAACCGTTTTGAAAGGCAAGTTGACAGAACAAGAAGCTCTGAGTGGCACAAAGCATAACATTTCTCATGTTACATTTGTAACTAATGGCACCTTATTTGAGGCAAAACTGTGCAGATCTGCAGTACAGAGGACTGAAAGTCAACAGACATGCAGCGAGTTGGACATGCAGGATGGTATTGTAACAGTGCCCCTTACAGCTGTGGCCAGACTCCTGCCAGTGCCCAAACTATGCAGTTTACCACAGCTTAGTTTTGTTCACAGTATGCAGCAGTTATGATACAGCTATGCCTTAGACTGCTGAAAGGATATCACAGTTGCTTCTTAGCAACATAAGAAATAGATCTTGACAATCTTGTACCTTGTTGTACAGTAATACACTCTTGTTGTGAAACATCTGTGATTATGATCAATGTTGGGGTTAAAGATGAGAGTAGCGGGTCTAATTCTGTGGTACCAATGTAAAAAGAGGTTGCACTTATTAATGCGCTTAGTGTGGTGGGTTCACCTTGGCTGAATGCCAGGTGGCCACCCAGCCACTCTATCACTCCCCTTCCCAGCTGGACAGAGGAGAGAGTAAGGGTGGAAACAAAAAAACCCCAGCACAAATTGTGGGTTGTGATAAGGCAGTTTGTATTTATACAAAAAGCAAAAGCAAAAGCAGGGTGCGCGCACGCAAAGCAGAAGCAGCCATTAATCTCTACTTCCCATGTGCAGCGATGGTCGGCTGCGTCTCTGAGAAGCAGGGCCCCTAAACGTGTCAGATGTTAGCAGGCAGCCATCAGAGACAATGAATGCCTCCCCTTCCTGCTTCTTGCCCCAGCTTTTATATCTGGGTTGACGTCATATGGTATGGAATATCCCCTTGGTCAGTGCAGGTCAGCTGGCCTATTTGTGTCCCCTCCCAGGACCTTGCCCTTGACTGAACAGTGAGTGCTGCGCTCAGTGGTAGCCAAAATATGGGTGTGTTATCGACACCAATGAAGAGCACAGCACTGCGAGGGCTCCTATGGGGAAACAAATTCTGGCTCGGCCAGAGCCACCACAGCTTAGTCTTACAAAAACCATGCTCTCTTGGACAGGCACATATGTAGAGACAATAGGGTTTTCATTGGGGCTGAGGTATACATTCAGTTAGTATTATTTTCTTTCAGTAATTTATGCAGCCCTGAACCTTATGATAGGCTCTCTAAGTAATTTTAAAACCTCACCTATGACACTTAATGATATTTGACTTTTTTCTTTCCATCATGTTATGTTTAATTTTTTTATATACCTTTTATACAGATTTTCATAGTGGTGTACCTTAAATTAGGCACTCCTTGCCACCTTATTAGTGGTAGTTCTTGGTACACATCTTGACTTGGGAAATAACCTAATTAATTTTTGGCTTTGGGTAAAAATAAATAAATAAGTACTTATTTCAGTTTAAAAAAATAAATTACTCCCCTATTTTATGAATTTCCTCACTGATTAATTAGGGCTCATGAAGCATGTAGTAACGCGGTTACTGTTGATCAAGCGCCAAGAAACAGGAAACCTAATTCTCATTGATTAATTTAGCAACTGAAGCAGCCATTATTTTGTAGTCTTTTGTGATGCTGGTTGTAGCCTCAAATAAAAAAATGGTGCTATTATATCGCAGCCTATTTATGTGTACTTTTGTGTGCACAAAATCTCTAAGATAATAAAATGGAATTGTTTTCTCTTAGATCTGAAAACGGAGAGTGTGAAAAAGCCATCTAAAAGGTATGGGTATGTGCATATATAAATACTTCACAAAAATTATACTTTATATTTTATTTCAGTCATTTCAGACTTTTCAAATTTATTTCTACCTTGTGCTACATCTTACAGTCTCTCTTTTCTAGTTATCTAGATACCTCTTCAGCTCTTTCGTTAAAGACCCATAGCTTGATTGCTTGGCGACTCACCACCATGGATGCCTTAGCTCCTACAGCTGTCCCTCATGGTACCAAATACATACCAGTTCTGGACAAGCATGTAGTTTCTAAAGTATTTGATGAGGTAAAACTCTTGTGCTGTTTCAAAGCAAAAGTAAAACTTGGTAGCTTTTTCAAAAGGATTTTTAAAATTAATTCCTATAAATGTCAGAATAGCATTCTCTGGTGTGTTCATTGTAGATGGATGATGTGCACTCAATGTATAATGCATATCTGTATGTTAATTCATGTGTCAGTAAGAAGATAAAACTGATGGTTAATAGTAGTACTTCTTGAATACTTTACCCTTAAGCTCTTTCACAGTTACCAGTTGATGGCAGTGTGCAGCCATCAGGTGTTCAGCAATTCCTTGAGCACCACAGCCTCTACTGGTATGTAGGAATTCACCAGACAGTTTTAGGACTATAAAGTTATTTCGAAAATGGTGCAGGCGCACAGTTTGTGGACTCGTGCATTCTCAAGGTCTACATGTGACCACTAAGACATTTGAAAAGTATTGGAATTCAGTAATTAAAATTTAGTTCCAATTGATGTAGACAGTTGTGAGATTGTGCAAAATTTATGTCAAATTGTATATCGTAAAATTGCCCTTCCACTTAAATGAAGTCCATTTTGTGGCAAGTTGCTCTAATTCTTCTTCTGTGATTCATCCTACGAAAGTCCTATGAATATGCTGCAGCTAATTTTAATTAATATAAACTTCTTTAAACAATACTCAAAGAAAAAGCTAAGCAGCATGTTTTTAAATAATAAGGCATGAACCAGAGATTTGTAATAGAATGGGATTGCTAGGAGTGCTGGTGGAGCAATTGTGAACAGTTTTCTTAGCTTGGAGATGCAGCAAGCAAAAGGTTTCCATGACAACTTCTCATTAACAAGAGGCTGACTTGTTGTTTTCATTTTTCTGCAACCTGTCAGTTTCACCTGAGTTATTTCAAAGAGGTTGATTTATTAAACTACCCATCCAGATTCATATTCAGAAAAAAAAATTAATGGCTTGGGATCTTCTCTAAGTTATTCTGCAGGAAAACTTCCCTATAGAATCATGTGAGTATATATTGCAGGTTGTGCCATCGGAAGTACAGCTTTGCAAATCAAGGAGTTTTGACTCAAGGTGTTGCTCAAAAGAATCAGGTTCAGATTTAGCCAACAAAAACATCTTTCTTTGGTCTAAAGAAAGATTTTATAGGGTTATTGTGCTTTGGTTTTGTTTTTAAAATTTTGAAATTCGGAGTTTGAAGTAAAAGCCATTTTGAAACAAGTGAATTCTTCTGATATGAAAGTTAAACTATTTAATTTAGAAAATAATGAAACATTTTGGCACTATAAAAGTTTGCCTGTGATTTCTTTCAGCTGAATCTGTCAAATTTCACTTGACTTCAGGAGAAATTTTCATTGTTCTCAAAGTATGCACGATATTTCAAGTCTACTATTTGCAAAGAACACATTCTACTGTGGTTTTAGTCCTTGGTAGTATAATAATGTGCTTATGCTCATCTGCCCCTCATATTCCATTCAAAGTGTTTTATAAATGATATTAAATATTCACATTGTAAGTTTGCACTTGGAGTTACTCTGAGAATTTGTAAGACAATGTAGAAGTGGGTGCATACACAGTCCTGTTGAACTTCTATTAACTTGATTTGAGGAACATTTTAGTCAACAATCATGGCAGTAGGAAACTTGATGAGGGGCAGCCAGTTCCTTGCCTTTCAACTTTCAGACTTCATCTGAAAATGACAAGTAGCCAGATTTCACTGCTCACAATTCTGCACAGAGATTTACCTCATCTATCTCTGGCAAGATGCTTCACTATCATGTTCCCGTTATCTTTAGCTTCTAAGTGATCTTACGATTAAATTAATACTAGGAGCTTTGATGTGGTCTGGCACTGATTCAACACAGATATATTAAGCAGAGAGAAGATGCCCTCAGAAAGAGAGGGGAATATAAAGTCCAACCAGTGCTTCCGGAAAAGTGGTTTGTACTGCTGTAATTTGGAATCTTATGATGGCTGTGATGATTCAAACACAAATAAAACATCACTAAAAAATGTTCTCTATTAGATAAGTCTCTTTATTTCCCTAGTTTCTGATTATTCCCTCTGTCTTATTCCCTCAACAGGGGTCTTAGTTTAATTCAAAATGAACCTCATCCATGTTTTTCTTATCTATATCCTGATTTCAGACAGGCACTTGCAGAAGATTCCCACTCAACTATATATGTTGAAGATAGTTTTGGGAAGAGTAACATTCTCCACCTTCTCAAATTTGTCCTTGGATTTTTTTCTGTTTATATTCAACATCAGGATATCGATATATAAAATAGCTTTTCTTGTACAAATAGCTGAGTAATTTAATAAGATGAAAGATGGTGGGATTTTGGACTGAGAGTTTGGAAGACGTCTTTCCTCCTCTCTGTCATAATTTTCTACCTTTTTCTGTGCCTTTTGAAGATCTACTTGCAAGTGTATAACTTTCTGTTTTATAATGAAGCTGACTTATATAGATGCTGTATTGTGAGATTTGATAAGTATTGAAGTTCCTGATTCTGACAAACCTGAGCCTTATTGTAGTTAATTAAGACTAGTTTCAGTGAGCAATATCCATCTTGTTCTCTCTTTGGTGTTCAGTGTGATGGTGAAAAATGTCTCTCTATAGCTATTGTACTCTAAAACCTTAGAAGATAAGGTGCTCTAGAGTAAGAGCATTAAATACACTTAAATATGTACTATTACTCCTGCATGCTAGAATTAGATGCTAATGAGTGTTGTTTTAAGGCAATACAATATGATATTGCTCTAGACATGTTTGTTTCCTTCTGATCTACCCTTCCATTGTGAGTTGTTTGACAGCACTGATTTAGTTAGAAATAACTCGTAGTTAGGAATCTTAATTTGTAAGTTCTGCATTTCAGAAGAACTGCCTGGAAACTGTGTCTTAATACTGACAATTGTTGGATGTGCTCAGGTTTTTCTTTCTGCAGACTTCCAGTGTTCCTTCTGGCTGTTCTGATCCTCAGCATTCAGTCGTTCTGGTGGAGGAAAATTTGTATGATAAATGAAATAATTTTCTTTTATTGCATATAGGTATTACCATTGGCCCATGTTAGCAATGACAAGAAGAGGATCACACTAATTAATCCTCAGGCTGTGAATCTTGATGCCTATAAAAAGAAGCTGGAACAAGCAATTAAATCTTACAAAAGGCAAGTCTACTCACCAGAAATTTATCATGTTTGCAGACTAATTTTAGTTCTGTCTTATGTAGTTTGTACTTGCTCACACAAGCTTTGCACAATACTGATAATTCTTCATGTTGACACACTTTAATCCACCGTCAGCTTTAGGAGAAATGTTTATTTTCTTAAAAAAATAAAACAAAGTAGAATGAAAAAAACAGCAGATGATAGGCAAGGAGATAATAAATAACATGTTGAACATATTGCTCGTGTCAATGACAAAACCAATTCTTTTACTTGCTGAGAATAAACCTGAAAGCAGTCATCCCTGTGAAGAAATCTCCCATAAACATACAGTGCTAGTCAGATTTTAGCTTAAATTAAATTCCTAAATCTATAGACTGACATTTAAATTGGGGTTGTGCTTTTTGCTGCCCATTGTATCACTTAACTATGGATGCAAGAATATAACTGAGGTACCAATAAGATACCAGTTCTTTTTAAAGCGTGTAATATCTCAGCTTTTAATTTTTATTGTCCTACATAAATATTTTGTGGTAAAAATCAAGAATTATGATTTGAAAATGCTGCTTGCTATGTGTAACAGTAATGGAGTTCAATGAGTAAAAATCTATTGGTTTTGAGTGCTCTGTCACTGAGAATACTGTTATTGTCAGGCTGATGAAGAACTCAGAAGTTGATTTGTCACATGTTTTGATAGAAGGTTCAAGTGGTGTATTTGTGATGGTGACTTCTGAAATTCAAGTTTTTCATTGCTGTGCCATACCATTGAATATTTTGTGTTTATTGACTTTGATTTTCAGGGGGAAAAATGTTTTCTGGTTAAACCCTGGTGATCTTCTGCTGACAGCATCTTCACAGTCTCCCTAAAACTTTGGTGATTAGGAGTGCCGTTTACTTATGTTTACCCAGAGAGTTCAATGAATCAGTGTATTTACAAGAGCAGGATTGTGTTCCTACTTATGTGAAAAAAATGTCTAGAGGAGAGATTTGTCTGAAGATATATTATAACTGACAATGTAAAAAAGAGTTCTTTTTGGTTTTTCTCCACATGTAAAACAGCAACCCAGTCAAGTTTATTTTGCTCTAAATGCCGCAGTACTTTTCCAGTAATTGAATGTGCAAAAGCTATCGTTTAGCTTTGTGAATAGTTGTTGGTCACAAATTTATTCTGGCATGTGTAGATGGAAAATACATCAGAGTATGCAGGTTTCAAGAACAGAAGCAAGCATGACAAATATTCCCCAAATGTAGATCAACCTTAGCATCAGGTTTAGAGGGAGAAAAGGGGTGCTCTGACAAAGAGACTATACAGTATTGAAAGAGAAAAACACTGAAAGCTTCATAATGTGTATGATCTTGTGTAGCCAGAAGCTTTTACAAATGAGTTACTTATGAGTGTGCACATTTAGAAGGATGAAAAAGGCAGTGGAGCATGCTGAGGCTGCAGATTGTGAATGAGCTAAGTAATTTACATTCTAAAAAGGCTGGGATTTAGTTTCTAATAGATAAAATGAATTATCAAGAAATTAATATTCAAAATCTGTTGTTAATGTGCTTTTTTTCATGCATGCACCTGTAAATCTCACAAGACTGCTAATATTCTAATGGTTGCAGTCTGAATTTTTCCTAACAATGAATTTGTTCTCGTATTTCCAAAGGAGAGTTGGAAATTGTTCCATAATTACAGCAACTAGGATAACCGGTAGAGGCTTATTTCTGTAGTATGAAATGAGATAATTGAGTGGTGACTTATTTGTTTGAGATGTTTATAGAGGAAACCATAAGCTAAGTGATCTAATAAGAGTTTATAATTTATGTCTAGAAAGCAAAAGCAGAACTTTTAGTGGTGCTTTTAAAAGATCTCAGAACTGCATTGCTTTGGGATAATCACTTCTGTTTTCCTGTCAATAGCGCTTCTTCATAGCCAGAGTTAAATGAATTAGAAACCTGAATAGCACAACTGAGGGGTAATCTTAGCAGAAAAAAAAAAAAAACATTACTACATTCAGACTGTGTTTTCTGAAACTGTTTAATTGGAGAAACTGTGCAACTTAACTGGCATTTAATCAGTTTTGTTATTTGATTTAGCTTGTTGATGCTGAAGAGAATCATCCATAGAAAATCCTGTCAGGAAACAGCAGTGATTGCCATTAAACCTTCCATGACCCTGAAATAATCATGCTGCTACTTGATGGAAGATGCTGTTTTCCCATCTTCTTTTGCAGTTGATAATTTCATAGCTGAATGATAAGGGTACAATTTGATGATATAGTGCACTTGGAATACAAATCAGTCCAGATATTTTAAGAAACTGTGTTTATTTGCTGTTTTTGAGATGATCATCTGCACAAGGAATTGCATTCCCTCAAAAACTGCTTTGCTTTCTTTAATAGGCGCCTGAACCTAGTTATTTGGAGAGAACCATCTCAGGAGGAAAGAGACAATATTTGAATGTATTTTGCACTATTTTTATAACGAACTGGTTTAACTTTCAAATATTTCATAACTATGCCTTGCTTTCAAAAATGTATGTGTAATATGTATATGTGGGTACAAGTTTTGGTTGGCTCCCAGCCAAGCCCACACCACAGCCTGAAACAGCCTCAACCCCACTCCGAAAGGGAGAAAGAGAAAAGGGAAAAAAAAAGGTAGCAAAGGAAAATTGCAGCAAAAATATATTTCTACGTATATATAGAATTATATACAATTAAACACTATGTACATATGAGTAGGAACCCCCAAGGAAACCACAACCAATCCCAACAGGGAAAAGGGAAAAAGGGAAGGGGAAAAAGGTCAAAAAGAGGTGAAACCACAACAGATATACACAATCGGAACTCAGGGATTATCTTAACAAAATAACTAATACAATAAAATCTCACCACTTCCCTTAAGAACAGCAAATCCCTTCCCTCTGACACGACTCGGACAGAGCCCTCGGTTCAGGCCTCCAGCCCACAGAGATAAGCGAGGCCTAAACCCTGAGAGCTGCTGTCCCAGAGCTGTGAGCGGGAGGAACGCTGGAGCCCCAGAGAGAGGGGACCTCCCCCCGTCACCTATCTTATATGCACCTGATTACGTGAGGGAATAGGATGGAATATTTCCTTAGTTTTTGACCCCAGTTGTTAAGGAAGGCCTAAAGAACAACAAACCTCACCGAAGCCTAAAATTTAAACTACCACATTGTGTAAAATGTATGGAGTAATATTAAATTCTGGACCTCCTTGTGATGCCAATTATTTTTAAGGGAAAGGACTTGCATTCCATTTGAGTGCTGCTGATCTATTCTTAATCTGTGTCAAGTGGCAGGGCCTTGGGAGGCAGCATGTCATTGCCTTTGGCATCAAAGTAAATCTTCTCTCATCCCATAAAATTCACTTCAGTGGCTGGTTTGTGAAAGTGTTGTAAGAACCTTAACAGCATGTGTATGACTGTATATGACACTAGGAGCTTGTATGACTTTAACTAGCCTATTTCTGTATATTGTTTTAGAAAACTAGTAGCAGGACTGCCATCAGTGAAGTTAGCATCTGCTGGTGTCAAAGAATAGAATGAAGATCAATTAATAAAAACCAATGGGCCTAAAATATTCCTAGGCAGGAAAAGGGAATGAAAACTAGAATGCTTTTAAGAAGACTTAAGCTAATGAGTAAAAAAACTCGTATCATTAATAAGAACTAAAACCCCGTTCGGGTGCAGAGAGAAACTCAAGACTGTTAAACAAAAGAACAGCATATAATTGAGGGGAAAAAAAGGAAATATATGTTTTTTGATAGACAATGAGTTGTACAGTATAGGAGTTTGACAGGGCGTCATCCAAAATATCTTATTATTGGTAACATATGGTGAATTATGCATGCAGTGAAAAAAGAAGTCTTAGCAATTGTACAGTCTGTTTCAAGAGGAGTATATTACATCATTAGTATTGGTGCATAGATATTGAAATATTTTATGTATTTTTCTTCTAAGTTTACAATTGGAATGACCGGGTTGATGCATTACAAAAGGATGACCACATACTTTCAAAATCAGTAATCTGGAAGGAGAGAGTAATAAACAAAATCTAATATCTTGGTCACGGGACTCCTGAAATTATTGGTTGAGGAGCCTTCTGTTTTGCTAGTGTGTATTAAAATATTACCTCAGGAAGTAGGGAAATTCAACTTTACTAGAGATGTGGTAATACTATGCTTGTATTCAAAGTGGTTAAAAGATCCACCTCAGGAGATGTTAGCTTGACATTCATTATGAATTAATAATGCGTTCAGGTAATGGAGAGAAAAAATCTAGGTAAATAATTATACTGGTCAGGTTAATTTCAATACAAAACAGTTCCTAGAGGAGTAGCGAGATAACAAACAGTGTGGCATCATGGCAGGCATCACCGTGGTTATATGCGTTGGTAAGGCAGACACTTCAATACTCTCCCTAGTTCCAGGCTTCACGGTTTTCTTACATGTTGGCAAAGCTGTAGAGAGGAACCACAAAAAAGCTAAAAGGACTAAAAAGAAGTGTGCTACTTCCAATTGAAGATGTAAAGAGTTCTACCTGTTCTGGATTTTGGAAGGTACCGTTTCTTCTGTTTTTTTTTAATCAACAAGATGACCGTATCTATTTCACCTTTTGGTTTATAAGTATTTTCAGTGTGTAGCTTCAAACTGACTGTTAAGTTCAGTGAATGTTGACATAATCTGAACCATGGATGGAAGCAGACTCCAAGTACCTGAATGAAGTTGAGTAGTACAGGACTGACAGAGGGATAAATAGTAGGAAATGGTCTCTTTTTATGTGGTCAGTCAATACTGATGTGACAAATTGGGACTTAGTAGCTGTCTAGTGCCATTTTAGGTTGTTTAGATACTTGCTGCTTCGCCCTACTTGCTTTTCCAGAAGTCCAAGGATCTCCGTTGTTTCTTAGTTGTGTCTGCAAGTTCTTTGTTGATGCCTCATGTATTTTAGGACATCTAAACTGACACCAGGTATCTATGCTCAGCCACTTGAATTGTTCTGTAGGTGTCCTTCTATGAGAAACGGTTAAGCCAGTTGTGATTGTCTGACTAGACACAGCAGTAATCTGGATGAAACACAAGAACTTGTGGCGTACAGAATGGATGAATACAGATCGGATAAATTTGATGCTTTATTCTGCCTTTACGCTTTGTGATTCTATTTGCAAAGTACTGACATAATTAAAATTTTTCCTGCTTCTGTTTATTGATTTTTTTAAATACTTTTTTTAAAGATTTAAAGAGGATAGGCCAGTCCAGTATATGTAGCATAAAGAAGCTTTGCTGGAGGCTTTAGAGAATTTGGGATGGCCAATTTCCTATGAAGATGTAAAATTGCTAGAAGATGAGATACTGGCAGCATTAACATAAATACAACAAGCCTCTCATCTTCAGGAAGCTATCAAAAAGGAAACTGAGAAGAGCTCAGAATCACACATAAACAACAATAAAAAGGTAATACATTGGAAGGCATTTTTTTCTTCTTAGATATTCCTCTTCTTTATGTGGTTCTGGAATAATTTTGTTCCATGATGATAGCTGATAAACTAAATGTTTAGCAAGATGCTAAATAAAATGGATAGAGAAAAGAAGATAGTTAAAAAGAGAGCAAGCTTCCCATGACTTTCTTGAGGCACTGGGGAAACAGAAGTTCTGATGTTGAGTGAACCACAGAAATGAAGCCTCTTAGAAATTAACTGGAGCAAAGCATCCTCTGCAAAAACAGCAGAGAAGAGAAAGAACAGGTGCATTGAAGGCAATTATAAGATTTGGTTGGGTTAATATCTGATAAACAGGACTAAAAGATCTTGTAATTCACTGTAATCTTCGTGGTATCTTGTAAAAGAAAAGATGGAGACAAGAGGAGGGAATCAGCATCATATTTGTACACTAACATTTAACTGTCTGTAAAATGTGGGTATACATGAACTGGTGGTGACTCTCACAGCATTGTGAACTGAGTCAGTGGCACCTGGAGCTCATCCTGAAGCAGACACCCAATTTTGGCAAGGCAGAGTGCTCTCTCCATTTCATTACTACATTAGTCTAGCATTAATACAGTAGTTTAGCTACTCTAAAACTGCTATTGAAGTTTGTGATTTTATATATATATCATGGCTAGGCTACATATGTATATATATATATATATATATATATATATATATGCATGTGTATGTCCCAGATGAACATCTGACTTTACTTGGAATGCTGTTGAGAGGTGTAATGAAATGAGTATGGAAATACTTGAAGCAGGAGGTATAAAAATAAGGTTCTTAAGTTATTTCAGGCTGCCCAATTGGAAAAGTCAATATACTTTTTCATTTTAGAGTTTTAAAAAATGATGCAGTCTTCCCCAATGGAAAGACTTCTGAATACAGTATTGATGCTTTGAAATTCACAGTACTTAGCTCTGAAAAAACCTCCAAAATATCTCTCTTACTTGGTTTCAAGTTTTTTCATCTAAAAGCTTCATCAAATAGTACTTCCCTGGGAGTGCTGCTGCCTCTGCAGAGCTACTGTCTAGGTGGAGTAATACTGTGATAGTATTAAAATCAGCTCCCTAGGAAATGAAAAAGAAAGAAAACCTTTCCTCAGACCTCTAAGTTATAATAGAGAATAAGTAAAAACAAATAGAGAATTAATTGTAAAGCTCATCTATTAATATATTCCTTTTCTTGTACATTATTTTGTATTATTGAGTGAGGGAAGCTACTATGTGGGGGTCCTAGTTTCAGTGAATGCTGAGGAAAGTCCTATGCTTTGTGTTATGTAGGAAGCGTAATCAAGTATTTACATAGTCCCAGTGTGTACATGTACACATACACAAGTCCATATACAGACATACATATATCAGTTTAAAGAGGTAAGTGAAACTCAAATGGTCATAGTACAAACCTATACTGTGAATGCTCAGCAATGAATGAGAATGTACAATTGGCCTTTGCAACTGTAAATGATGCCAAGTATCTGTATTCACTGCTTACCAGAATATAACAAAAGTATGTTGTTTTATTTGACATATGTTGACTGAGATATACCTTTATTTTCCCAAAGAGCAACAATAGTTGCCTCAATAAGTTGTGACCTTTTACATACTATGACATAAGTTATAAAAAATAATTTTTGTTAAGTTGAATAAAATATATTATGATAACTCAGGCCATATATGAAAGTAAGTGATTCTGGAATAGATCCCATTTCCATTTTCTGTAGTTTTTGAGGTTTTTTTTAATTTAGTACATTTGAAAAATTTTAATATCTTCAAAAAAGGATGATTTATTTTACATTGGTCTGAAAATATTGTATTGCTAATACAACTATTTTGATTGTTGATGTACATCTGCAATATAATGTCCCAATACCAGAGCAGCAGAAACAT
Source organism: Grallaria varia (assembly GCA_013396735.1). Classification (NCBI taxonomy): domain Eukaryota; kingdom Metazoa; phylum Chordata; class Aves; order Passeriformes; family Formicariidae; genus Grallaria; species Grallaria varia. Next base: position 136,954 of record VWZG01003581.1, read on the forward strand.
GTCCATGTTTCATTTGTTTGACTGTAATTCTACTGTTGCCTTAGAACAACCAATGTGTGTTCTCAGACGTGATGTGATTAACATTGTGCAATCACTTATCCTGAGTCAACCCGCTTTAGGAGCCTAATCAGAGCAGCATCTTCAGTAATTGCTAATCTACAACTGAAAGGCTTTAAGAGTGAGAGGCAGAAATGCAGATGTAATTAGAATTCTGTTTATGTGGTAGAAAAACAATGGAAAAAAATGAGAAAAAAAAAAGGGGGAGCCTTTTAAAAATACTCTCTGTCTACAAAATGGGTATAAAGAAATAGTCTGCCAGGTGAAATACATTACAGCAAGGAAGTAGCACTGAATGACATTATCCTGGAGCTCTACCCAATAAGACAGACTTCTGAATTTCCTGCTATTTTTTTTCACTGAATTTAGAATAAAACCCCTTACATTTTAGTTTTTATGGGTTCTGAATTACCTACAACTTCTTAAATGAATTAGTAATCCTTATTGGATGTCCTTGCTATGAGAGCTTTCTGTTTAAGCCTACAACTGAATTAATGGTCTGGTTGTCCTTCTTCTGACCTTCTCTGGGAGTTGTGTTCATGCTGCTTTGTTTGCACACCTCTGTGAAAGGTAGGCTATACCTGTGCCTTATTGGAGGAGAATGGAATAGACATCCACCTGCAAAGGGCTATGAGATGACTGAAGGCTCTAGTGATGCAAGAAGTAAATGCTTTAGGAAATGAGCAAGCATGTTTTGTTATGATCATACAAAATACAGAACACTGAACATTGATGGTTACCTAGTTGGAGGGCTAATTGTAGACTGTATTATACTGAGTCTACTCAATTCTTTCTGCTGTACCGATTAAAGCATGTGTTGACAGAAATCTCCCTCTTCAGTCTGGCTCTCAGCTTTCATCTAAGATACTGAAAGTGAGAAAGGTACCCTTTACGTTGGTTCGATTTTTTCCCCCTGATAAGTAAATGCTTTAACTTAAAATATTTAATTTGTTTTCTGTTTTGATCTTTTTAGGCAGAACAGTCACCCTCCTGTTCTTACTATGTTTTCTTGTTTTGGTTTTTTTTTTTTCTCTTGAATTGTAGAACTGTTTACAACATTATGTGACCTAAAAAAAAGAATTATTTAGGGTCCCCTACTCACCTCTCATCAGATGATCTCAGGTCTACTGGGGTCATAGCATTACTACTCTCCAGCTGTGATAGATTCCAGGATAGTTTGATGCTTTTTGTTAATGGCTGTAACATTTTAATGTAAAGTGTTTATTTCCTCAGTGTTGTAATCTGGCCTTTGAGCATGATGGAGAACATTCTCTGTCATACTAAATATTTCTGTCTCTGTGCAGGCATGGATTTCAGATTTTGCAGAGAAATAAATCTACATTCATTGCTAAGGATAAACTTTCATTAAAAATATACTTTTTAAAGTACTGTGTTTTCCTTAGTATGACCTCGAATGTGTAAGGCTCACGCTTGTTTGTGATCCTGCTGAATGGTCACCATATGATTAAAAATAGCTTAAAATAGTTAATAAGCATAATGTGTTTTGTAAAGCATGTTTATTTGGGTGGAAAGGGACCTCTAGTGGCTCACTGAGTCTCTTTTTTCTGAACAACGTATTTCATATACAATTGATTTAACTATTCCTATTGCAATATTTATAGGCAAGACTTGATTCTTTGGTTTCATATCTCTCTTTTATTTCCCAGTGTCCTATTTCTTACCCTCCTTACGCTTCCTTACTGTTTAAGCATCATTATTATCTCTCTGTTGATACCATTTTTCCATTCATATGTTTCCTAAACAGCTTGGCATCTCCTGCCTTTTTTCTTGTGTCTCTTTTAGGGAGAGAAAGAAAAAAAAAAACACCACACCATTCCAAATAGCGCAAAAAAAAAAAAGTTATAACTACAAAGAAGTATTTGGTGGAATTTTCAGTTATCAGTGAAGCAACCTACTGAACAGACAGCCTATAGGTACAAAAAGACAGGCTCTTTCATAAAAATTGATTGTGGTTTATGCAGAATGGGCTTTTGGCCACTGACAGCCTGGGAAAAGCAGTGGTTGCTTGGCTATGGAGGTGTCAGGATTATGAAAAGCCGAAGTTTGAGCCAAGATACGTAGAAATCTGGATAGAGTTCCTACCCATTCTCACTTATAGTAGGAAAGGACAAAACCTAATCTTTTTGAAAGGAACTTTAAAAATGTAGCAGCTGTTGGAAGGTAAACAAAGTCTCCTTCACCTGGTGTAGTTTATTGCATTGCTGTCAACAGTTGCAGAGCTAAACAGGCTGAAAATCCTCAATAATCAGATGGGGCTCTTTTGTAATAAAAATGCTGAATGCCAGAAATGGGCACTCTGACAGTCTCTGGGTCCATTGTGCTGAACACCTAAAAGCTGTGCAAGAAGAAGGAGGGATGAATTTGAATTTAGACACTGTTTCTGAGCCACCTGAGTTCTGCAGGGCTCAGAATCCTCATTGTGGATGCTTGTGTCGTCTTTAGTAGTTGGATTAATGTGGAGTGCTGGAAGTTGCCCAAGTTATTAGTCAAGCATTGCAAATTAGTTGATAATAAATATTCAGCAGCAGCTGTCCCTTTGGAGTCTGAGGAATTAAGTAAATGACTTACCAAAACACCTTTTTGTGTCTGTGGAACTGTAAGTCTGCTCTCAAATTGGCCTTTGTTGAGTTGTACTTCAGGCAGTCGGTTAAGCGCTATGGAGAGACTCTGGTTTAGACTGAGTTTGAAGGCCAGAATTGTTGATGCAATTAATATTCTACAGGGGTAAAGAATAAGCTAGAAAAAGCCTATATATATCCCATTTAAAATATCTCCTTGCCTTTGTGTGTGTGGGTTTTGATTATTTTTGGGACTTTTTTTTTAGTTTTGTTTGTGATTTTTATGAAGGAGTTTGGAATAAAGAGATTGTCATAGTTATAGTGAAACTGAGAACAAACTATTTAGTCAGTTATTAGTCTCTTTTTCATCATTATTGACTGTTAGGGACAATCAAATACATCTTTTTAGGAAGAAAAATGCCATCAGGCAAGGAAACAGGTAGTACACACTATAGCAAGCAGGGGTTTTACAAAGACTCTGAGTTCCAGTAGTTTTTCAGAACAGTGTGTAGATACGTGGAAAATGTTGAGATTTCAAGTTGTGTATCTCTGTGACTCAGAAGAACTGTAAGAGATGAATGCTTGCAAATTGTTCACAAGATAGGCTAATATTTTAAAAATCAGTCGTGGAACTGATCCATTTAGTGGTGAAAATCAGTTTCACCATTTTCATTTAAAGGTAAAACCGATTTATTAAAAGCAAGCTTTGCACTTGCTTGTAATTTCTATTTAGAATGATTATTGTGAGCAGTATGGAGAAAATAATAGACTTTTTCAAGAATTAATTTGCTACTGTAGTAAATACACATTATAGTATTATTCTTGAGGATTATTAAAATGCACTTATAGAAATATGGGGATTATGGTCTTTTCAATATTAGAAAGAATGTTTTTATATAATCAATTTTCTTAAATTTCTCAGGAAGATGGTCTCTCACATTCTGATATATTCACATAATACTCTGATTCTCTCAAAACTTCCTGTAAGAGACATGCCCTGAATGGGAAGATACTCTTTCTCCTAGAAAAAAGAGGATTCAGTAAAATGACTTACTTTAAGACAAGCAACACTGACACTCCGGAAAATATTAATGTGAGATATTAAAGGCTGGTGACTGTAAAGTCAGATATGCAGAAGCTCGGAAAGCCTGACAATATAATTTTACATAGAGCCACTTGTGAGTGTCTGACTATTTTTGACATTGTGTTTCCCACAGTCCTCTGCCTCAGGTGTTGTGTGAGAGCCATCATGTTTTTTTCCATTCTTCATTCAGTTCCTACTAATGGCAGTCACTGAATTTCAACTGAGAGTTGAGCCAGCCAGCCCCGTTGGTATTTTTATTCTCACCATCCAGTGTGTGGAACCCTAGACTTACTTATGAGCAATTCAACAGTCAGCTCCAGCATTCTGTGAGTCTGTGGTGTGTGTTCCAAGAGCTGGAGTCAAGGGATCTGCCCCCTAAAGAGGAGTATTAGTGTGTGAAGAGGGACAGAGTGCTGGACAGTGGCGGCTCTAGAATATGTGATATAATATTTTGCTAAATTGGAATGTTTTAAAATTGCTGAAAATTTTAATTTTGAATTTTAATGAATCATCCCATTCAGTGAAGTACTTTTAATGAAAATCAGATTATTGTGAAGATTCTCCTAGCTGGACAAAATGAATCTATAGAGCAAATTGTCTTGTTCTGGAAAAAACTTGAGCTTTGCTTATCTCATCCTTGAATATGAATGGTGCAACTTCATAAAAGTTTTAGTAGAAAAATGGTAGCCAGAGCTATAATTCATCAAAGTAAACTTCAGCCTGAACATGTACAAATATAGGTATTGTTATGACCATATAGATCAGGATTTTATAGTGAAAACTCTTAGATAAACTTACCCATGAGTACATACTGTACTTATAACTGTTCTGAAGGTTTAACATAATTGTAGTTTTCTGTGAATTCTTTACAGAGGTCATAGCATTACATTGCCTAAATTTTTACCTAATTCCAAAGAACAGAATAAGGCTGACTGACTTAACTGTTGTGGAAAAATTAATTGTATCAAATTACAAAGACTTGAAGAAGAAACTGTGAAGTCCAAGTCTAAGACAGGACAAAAATGGCAATTATTTGTGACTCACAAAAGCCAGAAGATAACTGCAAGATCAAATATCACAGGATTTTATTATCAAGGTATGTATTTTTGTCCACATTTTCAATATTATTTATTGTTTCTTAATACTGATAAAACTTAAGTTTTGGTCATAATTAGCTACTTCTTTTGTAATGAAATTTAATATTACATGTGCATCATCATGCAAAATGAATATGTATTTTGTACAAGCACATATATACATTTATAAGAAGACATATATTTTGTAAAGTTGGAAAGCAATGATATATTTGTATATGAAGAATATGGAAGGAAATTTTTTTGAGTAACTGAGTAGCCAAGAATATGAGTTACCCCTACTTGATGTCTCTGTTGAATATTTCTGTTGATCATTTGTAATTACAGTTATTTTTTCAAGTGATTCTTATTTTAAATGGAAGAGAAATGGTGGATACGGAAAGGATGCAGAATGGATATGGCTGTTTTGAATACGATAAACATTTTTATACTTGCTTTGTTACACTTAAAACTAGAGACATGACTTTTTTTTTCCCTGTTTGAAATTAAGGCAAATTCTGATACAGTAGTTCCTGGTGTTCTGTAAGGGAAACATTCAGCTCTAGACATCTGCAGAATTTGATAGAAAATTGTGACTTGTGTGTTCAGTTTTAAAACAATTTTGGATAAGTCAGTTACATATGCAATTACCTAAAATTCCCAAGATTGGTTTAAAAGCTTATTGAAAACGTGAAAATTTGCATAAAGTCCAAGGGAATGCACAGTTACAAAAGTTTCCTCATTCAGTTCAATGTGTTAGCTGAGTACAGGTACATTTAGTAGAGCTCTGCCCTTTAGTTTTGTTTTGTGTTCGCTCCCCAGTTCAATGGCAGTTGAGTGATCACTACATGCAAGGACCAAGTTCTTCTTTTCTTTTGAAGATCCATTTTAAAGCATAGGAACATGATAGAATGATGATTCATGTAAAAATATGTTAGTATTTACCTTTTATGTCTTGTAAACCTCAGAAGTTACATGGTTCTTGCATTGATGCTTTCCTGATGTGCAGGTTGGAGACTATGTGTTCACCAGAACTGGGACACAGGCAGGAAATGAGTATTATGTGCCTGCCATCATCATAGCAACACCAGAGAGGGTAGAAACAGGTGACAAACTCTACACAGTACTGATGTTCAATAATAGGGAGGTAAGTAAACCTAGAAGATGACACCAGTCTGGCAGTAATTTTACCATTATTCTGTTTTTGAAGAGGCAGATAGAATGAGCTCACTGTCCCAATCCCTGTCTCCATCTAACTGAAGTAAATCAGGTTTCAGAGCTCAATGAAGAGTTTATGTAATAGACCTGAATCAAGAAACTCTGTAGGATAATTTATTCTTAAATCATACTCTATTCTTTCCTCTATAATTTGATGGCTTTCACAATTCCATGCTGCTAAAATGAGAAACATAGGGAGTTTTATCACCGTCAGTATAGTCTGAAATTAATTTCATTATGATTGTTTGGTTGTTTTTTTTGTTTGTAATCCATTTTCATAGGGCATATTAAAAAATGTACTTTGTAGTTGAAAAATTTTAATTATCTTTATTAAAGACTGATTACAGTTACATTAAAATAGTTGACTTTTTATACATACATATCTTCATTGGTTTTGACATTTAGATTTAAATTAAATGAATGCTGATTGTGTTATTATGGGAACACTGTGTAAGAAATGAGCTAATTAAAATCAGCCAAACAAAGTATGCCTATTCCTATCAGTACATAAGAATGGTGCAGATGCTGGATTATGAGATGTGAGTGTGTTTGAGCCTAAAAATATTAAAGTTTTTTATATGATTCTTAAATGTTGCACTTCGAGTTCAGCCATGCTGTTGGATTTCCATATGTAGTACTCTAACTACAGCTGTTCTGAACTGTCTTACTCTACACATGCAACTAAGTTTATCTGACCATTTATTGCCCCATTTTCGGTCTGGAGACATTGTTGGGATGTGATGGTTTGAAGCTTATTGGCAGGAAGTTATTAAGGGCGTTGTTGGGAGGTGAGATGGGGTTTCTATTTGTTGTAGACTTTATTGGCCTTTTAAGATAATTATTGTGGTATAAAGCTACACATTACATTGCAAGTTGTTTCTAAGATACTGGTTCTTATTTTGGGCTTAAATTTGGGGAATGATGGGGAGAGTGTATAGGATGAGCCCCTTCTTACATTCTGGAGAGTTCATGTGCATCAGGGGGAACATTTTTCTCGTGTGAAATATGCACTGAACATGCAGTGGTTCCAAGTGATTGTGGATTATGTTTTCATCTTGTATTCATTTCTAGTTCTAGTTTAACCCATTTGAAATAGCACTGAATTGTGATAACCTTCAGAGTACCAAGAACCTCTGAGAGTTAGCAACAACAAACCTTAGGAAGGAGAATAAGATCAGAACAATCATCTAAGATATTTCTCTAGAATACATCCCCAACCTACAGCAATTTGTTATTTGAGAGTTCTCTGAAGCTGAATTGGAGTCTCTTATTAAAGAGCCTTGATGGAATTTTCCTCCATTAATTTGTGCAGTTTAATTTTTTTAACCCATGTAAATCTTCATCACCCACAGCTTCTTCCCAGAGGGAGCCGCACAGTTTCACATTTTGTGTGAGAAATCGTAGTTTTGTTTTGAATCTTCCATCTGCCTTGACATCCCACAGGATGAAGGATTTCCTCTTCCATGTATGTCAGTGTAGTATGAACACTGCTGCCAAAGAATCGTCTAATCTCCATCATGGGAAGTTTATGAATGCAATAAGATATCAGAAGCTTAAAAAGAGACAGTCTTTCTGTGCCAATTCCTTAGTAGTAAAGAAAAAAAGATTAAAGGGCATAGCCCAGGCTCTCATGCTGACAGGGAGTCCCCAGTGCACATAGATGTATTAAAATACCTTGGCTAACTCCAGCTCTGAGTTCTTTGGGATTGTCTTTTGATGTTTTTGTGATGTGTACTAGGTGTCATGCTTAATTCATGAATCTTTAGAGGTACTAATATAGCTCTCAGCATTTTAGTATCAGACACTAGCATCTGGTTGGGGTGTTTTTCTACCATCACAATGGAGAGAAATAATCATGGCAGAACAAACACTGCAAATGTAGCTAACAAGTTCCATATGCTAAGTAAAACACTGTGGGATCTGGACCCACACTGTAAAAGAGCATAATGGCCCAAAATGATTCCTTTCTGGAGTCATAAGAGGTAGAGGGAATTAGGGGCCAGAGCTTTGTTTTAGCCTATTGTTTATTTTTTTTTATAAGTAAAAGGGAAACTTAATTGTAAGACATTTACAGCCCTGTGAAATAATCACGAGTGTGATAATTCATTCTCTTGTCAGTACTGTGAGATGTGGAAAAAGGTGAAATCTATGTCTTGTAAAAAAGGAATTTAAGATAGTATGATATGTGTGCTTTTAGTTTTTTGAACTTCCTTGTATGGTTTTCTAGCCTGGACAGCGAGACCGCAAAGCCCTATCCTCTCTCACCTCTGGAAGATGAAGGAGGAGAAGGAACAAAGAAAAGTATTGTGGAAGAAAAGAGAGGAAAAAAGGAAAGAAGAGGAGAGCAGTAGACAAAAGACATCCCAGAGAGAAAATGTCAGACTTTGATGGTCTTTTGTTTGTCTCCAGAAGTGAAGTAAAACAGAGTAAGAAATTCAAAGTCTAGCAATAAAGAAGAATTTGGAGGTAAAGAAGTAGCTTTAGAAAATTATAAATGTTAGTATAACAGTTCTGATGGGCCCTTAGTTATTCCCCACACAAGGAACTAAAGTTTCTGTATTTCTGGGTGTTAGCCCAGAGTGCTTTCCCATGTCCTGTGTGATGAAATTCTTTCACCACCTTTGGAAACTGTTCTTGACACTTTCTCAGCACGTTTTTTCACAGCAAAGGCAATAAATGAATAAAGCATGTTCCAGCATATGCCAGCATAATTTCCCTAACTGTTATAGCAGTGAAGATGCAGTAACACCAATCTTAGTACCTGCTTATAAGTAGAGTATGTATTCCAGTCCCTCTACTGTTTGTTACTTGTTAGATTAAAGGTATGTCTGTGTTGCAGGTATTAAAATATTGCACCTGTATCTCAAGGCTTCAGAGGTTAAATTGCTTTTAGTGTATGAGCTAGCTCAGTTAAAGCTGATATCAGTATCTGTACTCCCCGTCACTCTGCAGTGGAGACCTGGGCTCGTGTAGGTCTGCCATTACATGCCAGTCAGTTCTTTATTTTAAAGATCCTACTGTCAGTGGAAAGATAAGAGGATTTTTATCCATACTTGCTGGGTGTACCTCCTTGTACCATTGTAAATATATTCTCAACATCCTCATTATTTATTTACCTCCAGAAGTAGTGGATTATTAGATTCACTCAATCATCATGTTGTCAATAGACTTGATTTGGCTCCTCTGAATTCTCCTTCTATGTCCTCACTCATCTTTTAAAGACTGTCTGCAAATTCCATTTGCATTGCTTATAATGGGTATTATGGTGCCCATTATACAATGGGCATTTTAGGAGTGTCCTGGTTGGAACAGAGGTGCTGGCCTTGTCCAGTACCCATGTGAGACACTGCAGCTCCACATGTAGGGCTACTTCACTGGAAATGCTCAGTTATTCCAGTGACTTCCTCTTGAACATCTTGAGATGCAGATGCTGAGTAAATGTGAAATAATGCTAATGTGATCAGCAAGTCCTGTAACTGATTCCATGCAGCTTGAAGGAAAGATTAAATGAGAGCTGTGGCTATCTGTGCATTTTAATCCTGCCTAGACCTAGCAAATAATCTCATAGTACTCTAACAAGACTTCAAAGTGGTATGCAAGTCAAACATGCTAAAGAGGGTACATGTCCTCTTCTTATGACAGCATGAATATTGAATTTGGATTTTTTTTTCTTAAATATATTTTCATTTACATATCCTTCTGTGTTTTATCAGAAAGGGAGAAGTCAGTGAGCTGATGAAGATGTTCAGTAACACTATATGGTCATTCTCACAGGATTTCATTAGATACCTCTTTATCCAATCTCTGTTCATGACTGTGTATTTATTCTCTTCAGGTGTAGGTATTTGCCCCATTATCACACTATGCTAATGTTTCACAGCACTTTTTGTATATAATTTTGTAAGTTATATCAAATGTGTTACTTGACTCCTGACATAGACATCTGTTTTAGTTGTGTTAATACTGGATTTCATTTTAATGAGTGAAGAGAATAACGAAAACAAATTTGCCTCACTTTTTTTTTCCCCTCTCCCAAGGTTCAGTCTAGTACAAATTATTACTTTATACTTACTGCTTGGCATGTGTTGATGAACAGATCTGTGAGATTCACCTACACAGGTTAACACTTTTCACAGTAGTAGTCATACTTAATTACATTGATGTAAGTGTTAAATAACATGGATGAGGAGTTGGAAGGCTCTGCTGTTCTAATGAATTATTCATTAGATATTCAACTCAGGAGCCTAAATAGCAAAAGTAATTACAAGGTGAAAAATTCTGTTTTCATCTTCAGACCCTGCATAACTCTGGAATCTCTATTGTTGCCCTTCATATGTCTGACACACCAATGTTCATCAGAGTGATCCCTTTCCAGGTTTTCCTAGTAGCTGCTTTCAATACTTCATTATTTCTTGGTTGTTTATAAGAAAGGCAGATTTTTTTAAAATGGAGTCAGCATCTCAGAGAAATACTGTGAATAGCTCTAATAATAACTTTGGTAGTTGAATATCTTCTACAGTAACTATGTTATATTTTTTGAGATTTCTAAAGGAAGTCTATTAAACTGGGATCTGGTTTATCTGAAAGCTGTATAATCCTTCCACATTTTCTTTTCCTTGTAATATTGAATACCCAAATAATCCTCCTACATGTTCTTTTCCTTGTAATATCAAATAACCAAATAATTTGTATATCTTTTAACTTTTGCAAAAGGTCAGTAGTCCTGATCTCCTTGGCTGAAGTATACATACTTATATACAAGCTTTCTTTATGTGCGTCTGTAATGTGTTAAAAGCAATTCATGCCATCAGTATTCCTTGCATTTTCTTTCCAAAGGTTTGTCTTGTCACTTCCTATGTAAGGATCATATATATATATTTAATGGTCTGATTGGGCTACATTTTGTAACTACTCAGTATGTTAGTTGACACTTCTTCCTAGCGTTCTGCTGACTTCATGTGTACATTCATCTGTTATATTAGGAATTAAGTTCTCCTGAACTTGAATGAGCATTGCCAGATATGGAGATGGATTTTTGTGCTCTCCAAGATAATGTGGATTCAGCTACATAGCTCTTGTACTGCTGGTTGATGAAGCCATGTATTTCCACAGAGCTGTGGGGTCTGTATGAATAAAGGGAGCATTTTGATATGTTTGTGGTTTGGTTTGTGCTCGGTTAAAATATTTCTGATTGCTAAGAGGAATCAACAAGCCATTCCTGTTGTTCCCACTCAGGGAAGCAACATTAACAGAAGTGAATAAAGATTAACTAATTTTATTAGTTATTTAGTGTATATTAGCTTCATTATTCTGTCAAAGTGTAATTTTGTCTTATTTCTTACCAAAACTATTATATTTGAAACATTATTTTCTTGATGTGTATGCTTGCCCCTCTTACTGTGTTAGTTATATGTTTGCAAGAGAGCAAATGAAGGCCTGGCAAATTCCTGCTGGCTGTTAGTGGGCTGCTGATTCTTTGTCTAGGTAATACTATTCAATACTATTTGATGGAGCAAGATCATTGATACTTAACTCTGTCCTTGGTTATTGCAATAAGTGTTTGTATAGATACTTTAAAATATCTCTTTCTATAGAAAAAATCTTCTCCCTGTCTTTCTAGTCTTTTCTCTATTCTATAATGAACATGCCCCCTAAAATCAATATTCATTCCACATTATTTCCTTGTCAATTTTTAAAATGTGTATCTAGTAAAAAATTCAGAAAAAATTTGAAGTGAAAGACAGGTACAATACACAGTAATAGACTGCATTGCCTGATGCATTAGCAAGTAATAGCTAACAGAGACAAAATCTCCTTTTTCATTTATAATGAGACGTGGCTTGAAGCAATTATGCTGATAATTACTATAACTGCCAATATGGGGTAGTTGGGAGACCTCTGAAAATGCACATTTTCTATCCTTTATGTGGCAAACGTAGTTCCTCTGACCTGGGTTCAAGACTGTAACAGCTGTGGCACCTGGCACTCTAGTGGATTGGCTGGATTTCCCACAGTAGGATTTCACATTTTTAGCACCCACTCATTTTCCAGCCTCATTTTCCAACTAGTTCATTCAGCTTTTGGAGAAGGCTATCATAATAAAGCAGTGTTCCCATCTGTTGGTCATGGCTTGTTTAATAAGCAGTTGATGTCAATGCAGCTATGCTTGCATCTGTTCCTTACTGCAGCTGTGTGTGGTTAAGGGCTCCCCAACAACTTCCACATTTGGATTTTGTTTGTCTCTTTTGTTTGTTACAGCTTGGCTGGAACCAGGCTCTCCTCTCAGCCTTGTCAGCTCATGGAAAGAGTAAAGTGTGCTAAACTTTCTGTCTCTTTCCCTGTTAAGAATGAAACATGGAGACAGGCAAGGAAAGAAAGTGCAGTTCCCTTGGTGTAGATGTGTGTTGGCATATCGGAAAATGGAGTGGAAGGGAAGTTCAGTCCAGACCCTGGAAGCAAGACCAGAATGGGCTATTTCAACATCTTGGAAAGATACATAGACAGCATGTGTATCAGCTAAAGAAAATTAGCAGTTTGTGAATTGTGTGTGGTGGGGAACAATCATTTACCAGTGCATCTTTCATTTTTCTCAGACAAACAGGATGGTCACAATACCCTTCAGTGTATCAGTCTGGCAATGCATTTGTACTGCAGACAGACAGGATACAGTTGAGTATCCTGACCCTCACACAGATTCCTGTCTCTTAGGGCATTGAAGAAGGATCAGAATGCTCCTTTTGTGTGCCTAAGGGCCGACAATGTGCATTTTTAAGTGTCCTAGTTAGAGTGACTGGGACCAGTTTATCACTGCATAGTTATAACTAGAACTGTGTATTCTATACTCTCTCTGCCATTTGTCATGAACTATTAGTGATGCATTGTTTGCAGCAGCTGCCCAGGACACACCTGACACCTCAGGTAGAAACTAGGTGTGTGAGAAAACAGATATAAGAGGGTTCACTGTCTTCACACCAGTGATTCAGGTGTGATAACTCCCCTC
>VWZG01003581.1:150117-259984 GCA_013396735.1 Grallaria varia
CAATTTTCCTTTGTATCAGTGTATCTATTGTAATCTTTTTATTAAATGGTAGTTCTGACTTCTAAACTCTTTTGAGTTGGATTCATTTCTCCGGCTGGTTTACTTTTAAACCAGCACAGTAAGACAATTTTTAAAGGCACGCTTTTGATTTTTAAACCACAACTTCAGAGTTTCAGTGGTAGTTATGAATGACCATCGCTCCTAAAACTAACCATATTCAAATCATGTACTCCTTCTATACTCAGTCTGTTCTGTTGCTTCCCCACCATGTATATCATGTCTTTATTCTTCAGATGCCTCCCACAGTTTTGTTTTCTACTACACAAGTGTTTGTTATACGATCATTGAAAACCAAAAAATCCCCCCTAAAGAAATACATGAAGCAGAAGAGAGTAAACACTTTTGTTTACTTTGTTTCTTCTTATTTTATTCTCTTTCATTTTTCCTTCAGCTTCTGGTCTTTTGCCATTCATTATGATTGTCATTGTTTTGTGCCAAGAGGGTGTCTGGTAGTTGGTGATCTCATTTAATATGAATGTAAAAAGTGAGTTTACAGTGACATGAATAGAAAACCAGAGAAGATAAGCATGATTTTACTGAGTCAAAGGTCTATATAGCCTGGCCCCTGTCCCCAGCAGAGGAAGAGTAAGAACAAAGGTTGGCCTGTGAATAACAACAGATACAAGCTTAGAAAATAAGAATACTTAAAAATATCTAAAAAGCAGACTGGTTTGAACTTGTGAGGATGAAAGCAGAAAGGAAAGCAGTGAAAAGCATCTTTACACAGGACTGCTACTGTGTTGGTATAGTCAGGAGTTATTTGTTTCATGATAAATTTCAGGGGGTGTTTCAGCTGTAATATCCAAACTGACATTGGTCAGTGTCTTCTCTCACTAAAGAGTACCTGTTCTCTCCTAGCATCTTCATTCTCCATTTCATCGTCCTGCTGTTCGTCAAGGTGTCAAACTCTGCAGTCGCCAAGAGCTTCAACTCCCAGCTCACTGAAGTCTCCCTGTTGCTTGCACAGTTCAACTGTAGAAAATTCTCCAGAGCCTGGTAAAAGCAACATCCCCAGGATTATTAGGGTCAGCACGGAGCAGTGAGGATTGGCAAGCCAGCCTCAGCACCATTGCACAGAGCAAAGGAAGCCACATTAAGGGCACGCAATGAAGAAACTGGGGAGGAATGGATGAGGCTGCAGGTAGGAAAGATTTTTAGTACCTGTAACTGTGAAATTTTATTCCTTGAATAAAAAATAAACTTATTAGTTAATACTAAACCATGATTTTTCAGATGTACTTTAGAGGTGTGAAAGAGAAACAGCATCAGAGGTTCAACTGTGTTGCTAAATAGTATGAATATGAGAAGAGAGAATGGAAAATTGTCTTTTCTGGAGTACACTGTGCTTGCAGTAGAGCTATTTGATTTACTAACTGTAGGTCTTCCTTATGAAATGCCTTTTCCCACAACTCCTTTTTCCCAGTCTCAGTCTGTAAGGCATCTGGGAAGACCTGCTGCAGGGTGCTTACCCAATTTTCCACTGTCACTGACTTTCACATGTATCTGTCCTAAAGCTTTTCCACTGATGGGGGCTGTCAGTCAGCACAATTGAAGTGCTTTGCCCTTGAAAACTAACCTCTCAGTAACACAGACCAGGGGCTGAATTCTTCTCAGTGTTATTTGCTATAAAGTCAGTGCTACTCCAAAGGCAGAGGAATTGCTTTAGTATTACAGCATTATACATGAAAGCAGGAATTGCACCTAGACATATGCAGGAGCATCTGTGCTCTTAGCTCCCAAATAATTGATAGGTGACTGAACCAAGGGGAAAAAAATCCAAGTAAAGGTTTTCTCTATCCAACAACTGTAATGTGAAATTCACCATCCAAGACATGACTTTTGAAATGGCACTCAGTCAGGGGCTATCGTGTGTTTAGCAGTGAAGATCTTCACCTCAAACAAAACATGCCTTGTGGATGTAGTGGCACAGTTGTGCAGTGGCCTGGGGCTTTCTTTTAAGAATGTGAAGGCTATTCTTAGATGTATATGTTCATCTTTACATCTGAAGTAAAGTGGACTTGAAAAGATACATTTAGCTGAACAGAAACAGGTGATTAATTAAAGTATACACATATATATATTGGTACATTTTTATTTGGTGAATTCCAGCTTTTATGGTAGCCAGTTTGATTACAGATCTTTTTTGTGTTCCAGATGAATAGTGCATTTATAACTGGGACTGACTTTTAGGATATTGCTTTGCTTTGATGTAGCAGTAATATCTCGGGTCTTGTCCTTACTACCTCTTCTACACTTTGATTCTTCTATTTTAGATGTCTTTTTCAGATGAAGAATATTCTTAGATTAGTATTTCATTATTATCACATTCTACCTCTATGTCTGAGTGAATTAGCAAATATTAAAGATTGCTGCATGATTAAACAAAGAGTAATAAAGATAATTTTACCTTGCGAAATGGTGTCTGGCTATCCTGGACCTTCTGGGTGCCTATAATGGGACATTGTCAGTGCAACTTTCAAACGTCAGTGACAGTGCGCTGTGCTGGCTGTACCCAGGGACTCCAGGACCCTCACAGAGCCAGCGACGCAGTGAGTCAAGGACATCTCTGGAGCTGAACATATATTTCTGCATGTTATTAAAGAGGCTTTTGCATAGATATGTGGGAAAATAACTTCCATCAATGGCAAAATGAGTGGAACAGAAATATAGGAGGCATTTTCTTTCTCAGGAAAGGTTATTCTAAGTTGGGGTTGGCTGGAGTTTAGATGTTTTACCATATGGCTTCTCCTACAGTCTGTGTGTTTGTGTCTTTTCAGAGTACTTTGTGTGAGTGATCTCTATTTCAAGTGCCCATTTCTTTCAAGCACTAGATGTTTCACTTAGCACAACATAACCATGGTAGCATGGCTGCCTTTGACTTTTGGTCCTGAAATCTTAAAGAAACAGAACAATGAACAGAAGACATCCCAAACACCATGAAATGCTCATCTCCCACCAAAGGTCTTTCTGTGTTGCTCATACCTTGCTCTCGTGTGGTAAATTCACAGCACAGTGGAATGGGTGGAATATTCTGGTTTGATTTTACAGATGCAGGAAGATCACATCTGATTTATGGCAAAGCTGGTAGAGACTCCCTCGAGGCAAGTGTGGAGACAAGACTTGGAGCTGCTTGTGGTGCTTATTACGGAATCTCAGGGAACCACTCAGACAAGGAGAAGGTGTCACATTATTTGCAGATGAATGTGTGTACCCTGCTGTAGCAGAACTAAAAGCACCATACTAAATAGCCTGCTTCTCTTGAGCTTGCTTTATTAGCTGTGCTTCTATATACAAACACACTGAAAATCTCAAACCCCACTCTGTCTGTGCTTCACATTTTTAACACAAAGTGAGAATAGCCTGACAACATCATTTAGGAGAGAGTATAAAGAAGTTACATTACTATAGTCAATGTAGGCAAACAGAGTCTTTGAGGATATGTTTACATGTCTCTCAAGTGTTTCCTTTAGGCGTGTTTTAATTGGCTCCTCTACGTAGCTAGTTCAAGTGTATAGCTGGCCAGGAAAGTCTTATGCACCTTGTGGGTATTTCCCAGAAGAGCACTGAACTATCAGCTTTGGGGAAATTTTGAGGCTTTCATAACTTTCTGTTGCAGTTCAGATGGTACACAAACACACACGCACAAAAAAACCCCAACCAAACCAANAGTTTTCTCTCAGAGAATTGACCTGGCACACACATGGAGTACCTGGTTATAGAGAGTGACTGAGGATCTTTTCTCTACAATAGAAAGATTGGAAGTGATATCACTGTACCACAGCATCCATGAAATTTTAGGGCAGGACAGCTGGAAAGAAACATTTCTACTGTGGATATGAACATATTTGTTTTCCGAAGGAAATGGTGCTACCAACGGATGGAAAAGCCCTAAGCATGCACCTCACCTGTGATTACTGTGTGTTTGAAGTTGAGCATGTGCAATTCCAATGACATGAACAAAATGGAGTGTGGGCCAATTTGATGCGTACATACTCTCAAGTGTGTGCAGATGGATTGTATGCCACCCCACAGTGACAAAGACTGGGATCCCCTTGAAAAAAATGGCTGAAGAAGCTTACCTTATCACATTCCACTGGATGTGATACAAATTTGTGAGAAATACAAAGAGAAATGTTAACCAAGAGCAGGGTCAAAACTGTCAGAACAGGTAGTCTGAATGGTTAATTCTTCTTCTGCATAAAGAGTGGTCATCAATCACTGTTGGTTATTTAGACAAGTTCTGTTTGAAAACTGATTTATTACAGAAATATGAATGGTGATGAATGAGTTTCCTTTTCACTTGTTATTAGGAATCCATTACACTGTTCCTTTCTGGGTGTGCTGTCTGACCTCAAAAAGCACCTGTCATGGGGTAACAGTTATTAATTTTCCCTACTGTGAACTGCAAGACTCTTTTCCTGCCTGAGTTTGGTTAAATGTTTTGTTACATTGCTTTGTATTAAGTCTGGGAATTGTCAGTATAATTAATCTCTTCATTCAAACATCCCTGTTGGTCCATTTGCACAAAGTGGGCTCTGTCCAGGGTTCCACACCCCGGTGCAATTGTACAGGAGGTTATGTTTTCATGTACTTGTTTCTCTCCTCCATCTATTTTAAAGAGACTTGTAGTATTATGATGATCTGTCAACAAGATGAATTTTCCAATTAGATTTGCCAGATGGCTGAGCTTAACCAGGAAGGTCTAATTTCAGATCCTGTCAGTGGAGCACAACCTGATTATCAAAAATCCAAGTTCCTACTTTATCACAGCGTCTCATACAAAGATGGCAGTGGTGGGGTTTGGGCTGCCAAGACTGTGCTCAGACTTCTCTGTGACTCTCTTCCAACTATGAAGATGGCACTTTCCCTGTTTGATAAAGAAAGATAGCCTACACAGCAACAACAAGCAAAAAAAACCCTCCAAATAAAGAAATAGAAGAGAATATTTACCCTCATTTTGGATCAAAACCCAGGGGCTGGGACTCAGCCCCTTGTATTCAGCATTGCATGACAGGCATAGGGAGAGATCACCTGTTCACTGTCTTATTGGTTGTGTGGCCATGAAACTCTCAAGGTCTGAGGGAAGTAGAGATTAAAGGGGAAATGAGAGTAAAGGCTTTTATGAGACCAGCTGTTAGAACTGGAAGAATTGGAAAAGTGTTTGAGAATTAATTCCTTTAGAAAGTCATCAGTAACCTCCTACTCAGTTGTGAAACCATGAAATCAGAGCAATGTCCTATCTTCTAAGAAAAAGGGCATCTTCATGGAAGTTTGTATAACAAACTTTGCCTCAATCTGCACAGGTTTGCAAAGGACTTTTCCCTCCATGCCTGTTTCCTTGCTCATGTAGTGACAACACCGCTTCCCTTGGTTGCTGCATAAATACAACTGAGCTCCCACGGCTCAGTCATTTGATAACAAGGCTGTAAGAGATCCCATAGCTCTTCTTAATCATGCATCCACATGGCTCTGAGTGGATCTGGGGCCAACCCTCTCCCGTTGATAAAACGAGGGTGTTGGCTTCAAAGCTGAGGTTTTCTCCCAGCTATGAGGTGCTTCTCCTGGGAGGAGGGAGTGCTCTGCAGAAAAGGGCACAGGCTTATGCTGAGTGCTCTTGAAAACCGAGCAGTTAGTGGTGCCAGTTCTCTCCATGCTGGCCCTGGAGCCAGGACAGCACCACTTAGGCAAGTGCTGTCCCTACCCAAGTTGTAAGACGAGGTTTGCTGGTGAAGCCTTGCTCCTTCTGCACAGACACACCTCAGCCTGGCTCAGTAGTGCGCAGGTTCCAATTTAATAGAAAACATGCTAAAGGGCAAATCTGATGATTTCAACACATTCTAAGCTCAGTTTTCTAGTAACAGGGCTGTACAAAAAATTCAGATGCAAACAAATACAAACACATCTGTGGCCTAAACTGAACACCAGTTCTTTTTGCCCAGTTCTTCCACTCCAACCAGCTCTTAAGGTTGGGACCTCAGCGCTGGCAGTGTCATCCCTTCCTCTGAGAGTTGTCCCACGTCTCAGTCCTTTGCAGGTTTAGAAGAGATAATTGTCCATCTCCAGTGGCGTTCCTGCTCCAGACACAGATAACTCAGAGCTGAGTATTGTGGCATCTTTGCAGCTGCCTCTCTGCTTTCCACATGATCGTTAGCTACCTGAGGCTTGTGAGGAAAGGATGTTGGGAAATTTGGGACACAGGCTTCGACACGTAGTCACAGCTACCTGCATGCACTGATCCTGAGCTCAGATTTGTGACTGTAGGCTGAGTTTTTGCTATGTCAGACAATGATGAGGAGACTGGAGATCCCTTCACACTTCGTCTTTGTTTTATGTTGTGTGTCTTCAGCAGAGTGGACAGTTCAAAGAGGGATGGAGATTTAGGACCGGATATGCCACAGTTTTCAGGAAAGCTGATGAGACAGGGACATTCTACAACTTTTTCTCAGGCTGCTTGTATCTTTTTCCTTTGGAAATAGCCTTTCATCTGGAGGGATGGTTTTGGACGGGTATAGAAGACTTTCCAGGCAACCATTGTATGGTTCAGCATAACAAGTAAGATGTTGATCTATGACAGGCCCTCATTTGCCAAGGTGCTCTTTTTTCCTTCCTTAGAGTTTGCCTTTTATCTCATTGATACATTTATTCCCCAGAACCTGAGTGGTTCTTCTGTGACATTGTGTTAGGATTATTGTCCTCAGTTCCAGTTGTTTTAAAAAAATAATTACTGTAATTGAATTTTACAAGAGTGGCCAAGGCAGGATTAGATGGAAGGCCTTTAATTTTAGGACTGTGGCTAATTCCAGCACCTTTAGTTCTCCTGAAACAACTTTTGAGTTTCAGGCTCAGCTGAACACAAAAACTGAAGACTAACCTGAATGGTCTGGAAGATCTTCTCTGGTTTTACTGTAAGAAGACAGAACAAACTTATTCAAACCTGAAGCAAGCTTTGTTCATAGGACTTCACAAGGTCCAGCAAAGCTCTCCTAATCCTGGAACGTATATTGAGTCCACAGGATGGCATGTCTGAGTTCTCATGTAGTTTACCAAATTTTTGCCTCTCCTGCTTATCCTTTTTCAACTTTTCCAGGCAGAATTTTTTTTTTTTTTTTTTTTTTTTTGCAAACAGCAGCACTGACTCTGCGCTAATCACCCCCCTGTGAGAAGCAGCCTGCCTTGGTTTCAAATCCACCCTGCACTGCTAGAGCTACACAGCTGCTAGTAGGCTCAGGGTTAAAGCTTGTAAACAAAATCTAGGACACCTCTAAGTAATAAATATTTGGGGATGATGACTTTTCAAGCTCAGCATTCTTCTCAGATTAAATCACTAAGATTACATCCTCCTTGGATTGTCTTGTTAGCACCTCCCTGCAGCCCCAGCCGATGCAGGATGTGGTGCCTCTCCTGCGCTCCGGGTCCTGTGCTGGTGGAGCTGGTGCAGGGTCTAGCTCTGCAGTAAGGGGCTCTTCAGGCCTCAGAGCATTGGTCTCCCTGCTGGCTGAGGTGTGGTGGGACTGTGTTTGCCAGGAACACAAAGGAGGATTTCTGGGGGAAGGTAGCCTCCTTATGTGCCAGCAATTCACAAAATTATCATCTCCCCACACTCTTTCTGATGATTCAAGGTACTGTGAATCTACTACTTTTCATGGCTGAAATGGAAACCCAAGATACCAAGAAATGTGTGTGGGGAGTGAGTGAATACAGTCAATACAGATGGGGAATATAGTGGAAAATTTTTTGTTTTCTTTCTACTAGACTTTCTCTGCCTGTCTGCAGAATCTGGCTTTGTTCTGAAAGTGTTTTCACACCTAATGCATTCATTTTCCACCCACAGATGCTGCCTGTTTATTCTTTTATGTTTTCATTGATCTAACATGAAAGTCACCTTGAACTGAAAGAGCATTGCCCTTGCCAGGCATGCAAAGGATTAAAAAATACAAATATAAGCTTAAAACATACAGGGACTAGGCAAGTTTTTGTAATGATTGCTGTTATAGGAAGTCATGGATACTGAATCTGAATTGTCCATAAAAAGGCAATATGCCCTTGGATTTAAAAGATAACTCATAGAATGGTGGCAGACTAGACATGAAGGTAGGGTATGTTATACCTTCCAGTATTTATCTTGGTCCACTTCTTCCTGAACAGAAAACTGACCATTTTTTAAATTTCCATCATAACAGGTGACATAGGGTCACTATGTGATTTGTCTGTGGATAAATTATAAGAGGTACAGGAAATAGAGGAGAAAAAGTCTTCCACAAGAAAATTCCTGCCAAGGTTTACCATCAGGTATGCAGTTGCTTTACGAAGATGACGGAAACTCAGACCCTTCCTTGGCAAACAAGAGACAGCACTTCAGCCTAACAGCTTGGTATTGAGTGCTTAAATATTTTTTGCACATGAATTTAAAAATATGTTTCCAGACAATTACATTGTGAGTATGCCTGCAGTGCTGGCAGCTGAGTGTTGGCCTGTTTGTTCCCCTAATTAAATATATGGCTAAATGCATTCAGCCACGTTAGTGTTGGCTGGGATGAGTGATGCTGTGCCTGCTGGTTCGTTCAGCTTTGCCAGCCCTTGTGGCCAGAGAGCAGCTCCATGCTGTCAATGTGTGCTGTCATCCTGACTGCGCAAGCTACACAGACTTCCTTTGTGTCTTCCAGGACAAAAATTAATTTTCTGTGCCTCTTATTTCTCATTTTCATACCATGGAGTCTTTAGCTTAATTCTGGCTGTCAGAGCAGCAGGGAATCGCAGATTTTAACTCCACAGAGAAATGGGTTACACTGAAAAGCTTAAGAGAATGTGCTTTTTAAGTGGCACAAACCAGCAAAGCCCCATCATTTTCCACAGTTGGTGGGAATTTTGGGAATTCTTTCTCTCATAAGTGTGTGACATTTTGTGCAGGGTGAAATCTGGTCCACCAAGAGGAACTTTCCTAGTGACAAACAGATGGCTTACTAGTAACTTGTGGTCCTTTCTTCTCCCTTTTTCAGCCTACCCACCTTGCATTGCTTAAAAAGAGATCACTGCAGGCAAATGAACAGTCTGACTAGTTTGACCATTACCTGTAAAATTTGACTGCAAAGGCCTTGAAGTCCACAGTGTGCCAAAGTGCTGAACACAACATTCCTCACCTCCCACCAATGACTGTCTCCCACTGAAATTTTTGTTCCTGTATATATGTGACCTTACATGTATGTGGTTTGTAAGTGCTTTGGCAAGCACTTTTTGACTTCAGAGAAGTCAGGGAGAAGCTGAGAGGTCAAGCCCACTCCTGCACAGAAACTGGCAAAGACAGATCTCAAAATGCATTGGCTCCTGTGAAGTAGGTCATAATAACGAAAGTTTTAATATGCACTGCACCTACATGCTTATCTGTTGCTGTTTTGCATTTTTTTCCCCTTGAGTTAGACTACAAACACTTCTACAAGGGCCTGGGTCTTCTTATTAGCTATGCATTGCTTACTACTTTGATCTGGCACTGCTGTTTTGATCTTTCCAGCAGCGGCCCCAGGTAACTCTGAGTGGTTGTTGTTACAGGCACTGCAGGCACCAATGTACATGACTTCAGTTAATACCCATAACATTCATCTGGTACTTACAACCATATCATACTTTAACAATGGGTCTCATTTGTGAACTTCATGGGGTTTTGTGAACTAAAATGTACAAAGAAAGTTCTCCAAATCTGTGGTAAGATCAGTGCTTGACAGCCTTCTTCTGAGATTTGAAATCAAAATGCACATCAGTCCAATGCTACCTGAAATACCTAAGGGTCTCCAAGACATCTGGTTCAGGGTGTCATATATGACATAAGACTTATGAAAGACTCATTTGGTCTGGCTGCTAGATGCTGGGTGAGATAATCCACAGCACCTAAAATAGCACTGAGCCTTGTCAGTGAAGGCATCCCTCTGATGAGCATTGTAGGAAAGGCTTAGGTTTGTCCATTTAGATCCACTACCATTTTGATCTGCTTATTTATGCGAAGAGGGGAAGAAGTCATTTTACCATTAGAAAACTGCAGAAAATAAAGGCAAATCTAGTGATACCAAGGCATGCCATAAAATAAAGCAGCCTCCAATTAAAAATGTTTTCTGAGCTGCTACCCAGAAAGTCATCAAGAGAACACTTATCCCATCTGCAAGGCACATTAAAAATAGTTCATATTACTACAAATTAGTAATAAATGGCATAACAATAAGGGAGTCAGTCTCCTCTCCCAGGTAACAAATGACAGCATGAGAGGAATTGGCCTCAAGTTGTGCCAGGAGAGCTTCAGATTAGATATTAGGAAAAATTCCTTCCCTGAAAGAGTTGTCAAGCACTGAAACAAGCTGCCCTGGAAAGTGGTGGAGTCACCATCCCTGGAGGTATTTAAAAAATGTGTAGATGTGACACCTGAGGACATGGTTAGTGGTGAACTTGGCAGCATGAGGTTAATGGTTGGACTCAATGATCTTAAAGATCTTTTCCAACCTAAACAATTCTATGATTCTAAGAGGGGTTTGTTTGCAACTCTTTTTTTTCCTTTACTTTGCTCTTGAAGGTGAGATGATGGACAGGTTCCTCAGTGCCATTTGCACCGAGACACAGCTGTACTTCCCAGCACCTGAGTTTTTTGTTGTGAATTGTAGCAAACAGGACTTATTTCATGCAGCGAACTCAAATTTTCCTTTAAGCTAACACCCTCTACTGTTCACTCCTGCATAATATGCACAATCTAAATGTAGCCATGATCAAAGTGACTACTGACTTCAGTGTGGTACAGCAATTTCTAGAGTATTGTCCTAATTTTAATTCTGCTATTCTTTGAAATGAGTACAGCAGTAATGTAGTCACCTGACCTACATTTTTCAGAAAAAACAACTGTGTCACTTTTTAGTAGTTTTGATGTAGTATACATATTTGGAATTTATTTTTGAAAATAACCATGATTCCTGCTGTGCCAAGGGTGGCCTGATCACACTTGGATGTTGTTGAATATTTGGGCTTTACTTTGGCAATCAGAAGATTGTGAAGTTGATTTTTCTTATTTTTTATGCTGTGTTTTTATTTGACTTAGTTATGAAAGTTGAATGGAGTTTCCTTGTGAATGGTGATTGTCCACATTTCAAAGTTTGGATTTCCAAAAAGATGTTCCTCGTCTTTTCTGTGTTTAAAGAGTCCATGTGAATGAGTTATCAGACTCAGAACTGCCAAGACAACCAGACATTGTCTGTCTTGGATGCCTCTAAATTACAGGCACACGCCATTCGCCAGCTGTTTATGTAGTGATCAGTCCATGTTTTGAGGATAAGGATGAGGCAAATGAAAAAGCTCTAGAATGAAATATTATTTGTCACTGGAAAAAGGGTGTTAAAGCCAAAAGGACTCTTAGTCATTCTCTAGAAAAGACAGCTACATGGCAATGGAAGAGGAAGAAGAAACTGCTGAGCTCTCCTTCCCAGTCTCTCAGTAGCATGACACCAGTGTCTGAGGCTCGGTTTTAGTCTCCCTATTTCTGCATAAAAACACCTAGCACATCATGCACAATATGACATTAAGTTGACAATAAATAGAATAGTGTTCATAGGTGCTACAAAGGTATTAACAACGACATGTTGATACCACTGCCTTGAGCCCCCCCTGAAATAGCTGGAATGCCCCCAAGGTAATTCCACTCAGGGCAAGAGGCACAACTTCAGGCTGTTTCCTCCTGTCCTATTGCATGTTACCTGGAAGAAGACGGTGACCTCCCACCTGGCTACTACCTTCTTCCAGGTAGTTGGAGAGAGAGAGAAGACCTTCCCTGAGCCTCCTCTTCTCCAGACTCAACAACCCCAGCTCCCTCAGCTGCTCCTCATTCCTCATGCATTGGCAGCATCAACATTGAAACTTAGGTTTTGCTCATACTTACAGCTATGGAGTGTCTTTGGCCATTGTATTAGACTTTTAAGTATGTTGTTTGATGACATAAAACTCTCATTGGTATGGAATTGGACAAACTGGCCTGAAACCAGGATGATTTTGCTGTCTTGAGGAATGTATGCATTCTGTCAAGCTATGATGGGCTATGCCAGTCCATGGTAAGTAATCATGCCTTAACTCTCTGTGTGTGTAAGTTTAAAGGAGTTTGGGCATAGGTAGCCTAGTGCTCACACTGCAAAAGAAAGCATCTCCTGCAAAGAGGGACAGGAGTCGACTGAGAAGAACCTGTCTCTCACACCAAGAGCGCAGTAAGAGCCAGTAATGTGCTCAGTTCAGGTATATCAGTGAGGGACCACACTGGTCACTCACCCCAGCTCTCAGACAGCTTCTTTGTTTAAGCAAAGCTTGTGTACGGAACTTTCTCATTGACAGAAATTTCTGGTGTCTTTGCCTTTGTTGTCGGTGGTCATCTTGATATCATAAGACAACAGTTCCCACCTGCCCCAGCCAGTGATATTTGTTCTATACAAGCATTTCTTATTTCATCATTTCACCTTTGCCTTATCTAACTTGTGTGAAAAAATAAAGACATTTAACAGTGCCAGATAAATGAAGATTCAGCAAGACCCAGTGCTCTGCTGAAATACTGAACTTTCTGTTGCATTTTCAAATGCTTTTTATGGCTATTGTAACACTAGTGCTAGGGAGACATATTTTGCACCTTGAGCCTTGCGCACAGTAAATGGAGATAAATGGTGTTGGCTAAAATAACTCCAAGGCAAAATCATATATTCATAGAATGGTTTGTGTTGGAAGGGACCTTAACAGATCATCTAGTTCCAAAATTAAGAGGATGGGATTTTTTTCTTCTCCTCTTTGCCCAGTGGTTGAGGTAAGCTACTGCTTTCTGCTAAGAGGCATCTGACTGCTCAAAGTGCTGTTGAAATGAGGGTCAGAAACATGGGCACTTGGAGCTGTTAGCTCCCAGTAGCCATCCTGTACACTTTCTTTAGGTCTTTAATTTCTTTCATTTTAGGTTTATAACTTGACACAGTGCTTATAGACAGCAGTTAGGGACTTACCACTCATCATTTGTCTCCTGTGTCTCAGGAGCCCCAGAGTCTAAGCAGGCTGTTGTAGATAAAAGTACAGATATTTCTGAGTTCATGAAAGATTACCAACATTTGGCTGCAGCCTGTCGGGCCGGGTTTCTTCAGATACAATAGTGTGGCCCAGCAATAACAGCAATTACCGTCACAAAGCACAACAAGAAAGGTTTTAAAACCCCAATTTATATTTTACATAAGTGCCTCTCTTTCCTGTGCTTGCTCCTAATGGACCACCATTATGTAACTGGAAATGTCAATTTATTCTGTTTGGAGGAGCTGGGCTGTATCCCTAGCAGTGCCTCAGGCTTGACCAGCATTTGCTGAAATTCCCCTAGAGACAGTAGGATCATTTTTATTTTCACTAAGAGATAGGATTGTCCTGGGAACCAACATAAAAAAATAAGTGCTCTTGTGTATACTTATTATCCCAAGCTAGCCACCTGGGAAATATTAACAAGGCTGCATTTGCAATTGTGTTTGTTTAAATAGAGCTGCATGAAAATTCACAGGAAAATTTCCACAGCTCCCTGAGCATCTGTAGTCCTTCTGCACGGCTCACTGAACCTGTGTCTTTAGGCTGTGTGACTCATACAGGAAGGTAAGTGAACTCCCAGGTACGCCTGCAGGAATTTCCACAGCTCTCCTAGACCGGGAGCCAGTGTCCCTGCTGTGGGTGACTGTGTGCCCCCCATCCCTCAGGGCTCTCCTCTAACAGAGAATGGGGCAGGGATGGCTTTTCTATGAGAGGCTCTGTAAGCTGTGGGGCAACAGGAGGGATAGAGCTGAGTGCCCACCAGGGCAGCAGGCAGGAGAGCTCCTCATCTGTCTGTGCCTTGCTCTGCTCTTATGCCTCTATTTGCCATGTCAGGAACACTAAACAGCATTAGAGGCTTTCTGTTTAGCCTGTAGTGGCTTGAATTGTGATTATACTTGGAAAAATGACTGGCTTTAGAAGAATGCTGAAGCTGTTGTGTATATATATCAAGGACCCAATCATCTTGCACCAAAATGTGTGGGATGCTTTTCATTGGTTTCAAAGGGACACACCAGCTGCTGTGCATTCAGCATTTATTTTTATTCAAGCCATGGAAAAGCTCACTCACTTTCTATCCTTTTCCCTTGCTGTACCTCCCCCCTAGTGGTGCAGATTAAAGTAAAATAGATAGAGCTCATTCATTTATAATTAGGACAACGTGGAGACTACACGGCAGAACACTGAACAGGTATTTATTCCGTTTTGCTTTTATTTTTCAGGACGTCTCTGGCTCTAGTGGGGCTAGTTTATGAAAAAACTTGGCCATGCTCAATTTTCTACACTAGCCAGTTCCTTGCAGGATAAGGCTGTTTCAGATCTGTGAAAATACCTATAATGTGGATTTCACATGCACTATTCAGATGTTTCCATTCCTTGTTTCTGTTTATTCTGTCTTTCAAATGCTTTGTCCTGCATTTTGCATGTGTGAACTGCAAAATTTTGTCCAGCAGAGCTCCCACTCTCTCTCCAAATCATAACTCAGGCTGTTCAAATGACTTTTTAAGGCAGATCAAATCAGTGCTTCTCTTGGGAAGGAAACCAAATGAGCTTTTCTTAGGTTGGCAATTCAGTCCAATTATTTCATAGATCTTTGTTCATTTAATTCCTCTAAGTGGAACAATCAGAAGAAACAGGTCAGAGCTACAATGTGAACAGGAAATTACAATTTCTCATTCTGAGGAAAATGAGATTTTAGAACACGTTTATTTATTTATTTATGACGCCTCATTCTTTTGTCATCCATCCTGGCAGTGCTTTGTTGCAGAGCACAGCAGTCTTGAGTGAACTGTTAGAATAAAGTCAATGCCCCTCACAAGAGAACTGTGTAGCCAAAGCCACAGGTACTGTAAAAGTAGAGTAGCTGAGAACTTGCAGGTTACTGGAGTGAAAGGATGAGATTTCACTCCTTGGATAACATCATTACATAGAAACATAGAATATCCTGAGCTGGAAGGTACCAATAAGGATCACCAAAGTCCAACTCCTCACATAGCGTAAGACAATCCCAAGAGTTGCACCATGTGCCTGAGAGCATTGTCCAAACACTTCTTGAACTCTGTCAGGTGCTGTGACCACTTCCCTGGGGAGCCTGTTCCAGTGCCCAACCATGCTCTGGATGCAGAACCTTCCCCCAGAATCTAATCTAAACCTCCCCTGACACAGCTTCATGCCATTCCCTCAGGTCCTGTCACTGGCCACCACAGAGAAGAGATCAGTGCCTGCCTCTCCTCTTCCCCTCAGGAGGAAGTTGTAACTGCAATGAGGTCTCACCTTCATTCCTTCTTCTCCAGGCTGAAACATATGCTTAATGATAGCATATGTTATCATTAATCACCTAAGAGATTCAGAAGGAGATTCTAACAGTGACACTAAACACCACAAAAGCTGATTAAGTATAGAACTTCTACTTTAGCTATTGACCATCTTCCCCGCAGGGCCTGACTCTCCTTATATTTTGGTCTGTGAGGTGTACTGAGCTACTGGGTCTTATGCTCAGATGACTAATGACAGGAATTGGCCTCAAGATGTGGAAAGACAGCTCCAACACAATGCCTGCTTCCAGCTCAGGGCCTGACTCAGCTCAGTGAAATCAGTGAAACTGAACTCTGCATCAAGCCAGTGGAGAACAGGGTGGGTTTACAGAACACAGGTTGCAGTCTAGCTGGCTTTATCCTCTTTTCACATCTGCTTTTTGCCTCACAGATTAGACATTCTCCAAAACGCTGTCCTGCTGCTGGATGTGGGAGGACACTGCGATGTACTTTCCAGCAAGTGATGAGTTTGAATGTTTCCAGACTATTATGGGCTCAGGATTTCATTCTGAATGGACTAAGTCAAGGCTCTGAAAACTCCTGGTGCAGTTAATTCCTGTTTTTCTGGTGCATTTTGGAGAAGTTACTGATGTGTCATCTATCCTTTTTTTTTCCCCCTCTTTTATTCAGGGGCTACTGATGAGTAACCTGGAAACTCACAACCCATCTGGTTCTGGAGATAAAGGGAGCCTCAGCTTGACGGAAGACTGGAGAAAGGGAAAGCAGCTGGAGAAAGATACCTGTGGAAAACAATTTCTTTCTCAGAAGGCTGTCAGAGTACATATTATAAAAAGTACGAATCACGGACTCAATGATGGTGAATTTTTTTACCAGCTTTGTTTCTTTGTTTCTATTTTAAAGACTGTAGCTCAAGATTATGTATGAATTTTATGGTCATTTGGCCATTGTTGGTATTTCTTCAACTCGCAGGGATCTAATGAATATAATAAAATGGACCTATTTAAATGTCCCAGCATGATATGAGAGGCTATTTCATTATATGCAAGTAAAGGCAAATAACAAGACAGGCAGCATCACAAAACACAGAAAAGGAGAAGAGGAAGGCTGTTTGTCCAATTGGTCTCCTGAAAATAGTTTTAGCCATGTGCTACAACTAACTTTCTGAGGACAAAGTTTTCCTAAGTGTATTGTTTGGGAAAAAAGGTTGATAGAAAGTATTTTGAGACATGTCACCTCAGCTCACAAAACATTTTCTGTCAGCTGTAAGATTTCTAAAACAGAGATATTTGCTATGAATTTGTGTTAGAGAGATTGTGCTTTGTGTGTTATTCTCTGAAGGAAGAAAGTGATACTGCAAGACTAGAATGGGAGAGCTCTAAGAAGCACAACTTTCCAGGGGATGCTAAAGGAATGTAGACCCTTCATACCCTTCAAGTTGTTGTAAAATGTTCCTGTAGTACGTGCTTTGCTGATTGATAAGAGGATAAAAACATTTCATCTTGGCAGGGTCTTTTTGACCAGAGGTTGTATCTTGGGTGTGGCTGAGATGGAATGAATTTTCCCTGCAGCCTGTGGTGCAGACCACGGTGAGGCAGCTGTCCCTTTGCAGCCCATGGAAGTCCATGGTGGAACAGAGATCCACCTGCAGCTCGTGGAGGGTCCCATGCTGGAGCAGGTGGATGCCCAAAGGAGGCTGTGGCCCCCTGGGACGCCTGCGCTGTAGCAGGCTCCTGGCAGGACCTGTGGGCCTGTGGAGAGAGGAGCCCACACTGGGGCAGGTTTGCTGGCAGGACTTTGGACCTCATGGGGGACACGTGCTGGAGCAGAGTGATCCTGAAGGGCTGCACCCCATGGAAGGGACCCACACTGGAGCAGTTCATGAAGAACTGCAGCCCATGGGTAGGACTCAGGATGGAGAAGTTTGGGGCTGACTGTGTCCCATGGGAGGGACCCCATGCCGGAACAGGAGTGGACAGCAAGGAAGAAGGGCCAGTGGAGACAACATGTGATGAACTGATCATAACCCCAGTCTTTGTGCCCCTGTGCTACTCAGGTGTCCAGCATCGGGCAACCCACACTGCTGCAGAGGCCTAGTGTCTAATAAAACTACTTTCTAGACAGAAAGGCACTGATTATAGATTAATTAGATTGTAGTACTTTCCTGGACTTCAAAATAAAGTATGAAAGTCTAAAAGTGGGTATTGGCAGCTATGTTCTAGTTTTATTGAAGTGATGACAAGCTAGATATACAGGGAATTCAGACTAAAAATCTAGAAAACAGAATTACTGGCACAGTAACAAAACAAGAAAACATGAGAGAGAAGTAGACAGGCACAGCAGAACAGGGCCTTGAGAGTAAGTATGAGAAGTTCGTGACAAGAAAGATGAAAGAAAACAGGAAGAATTTACAGAGTGAACTGTTAGCTGAGGAATTTCGCATACAAGCTGTAAATAAGCTGGAAAAGAATGAACTGAGAAGGCAAGTTATAGCACAGAAGACTGTGTTTAATAACCAGGTAGCTGAGGACCAATGTGTGAAAGATTGTGTCAAAAGGAGTTAATTTTTCTTTCCTTTTGTTTTCCCCCCTCTCTTTTCTAATTTGAGGTGCTGAAACTCCAGATTTCCCCTTTCTTATTAATGATAATTTCCAGCTGAAACCTATAAGGGATTTTTGCTTAACTGCAGACAGAGTAGAACAGAATTGTTATTTAATTTGCATATAAAACTACAAAATGCTTTCTTGAAATTAGACACAGTAATTCATGGCTGTGTTTTCAAGAGGTTTCTATCTGAGACCGATAATTTTAGGTCACTGAGATAAATCATCAATAGTGCCTTGCTGAACAGAACTATTTTGATGGACGATATCTTGCAGCAGGTTGAACCCACTTGTTGATGGCTCCCGGGGGACTGGTTTAATGATTGTACAAGTGAAGCAAGAACTGAACTAGGAAAGAAAAATTCATGGAAATTAGAAAAATGTTGGAAAGAAGCAAAATTTTTTCCCTAAATAAGCATTTTTAAACTTATAACAATTCAGAAAATGAAAAAAGGAAAAAAGTATTTCTTATATTTCCTGTCTTCTCCAGTTCCTAGGTAACTCCTATTGAGGCACTGTGAAGCTGTATAATGACTTTAGTATAGTATTTTCTCCAAAATTTCTTACATCAGTACTACTGGATATAATGACAGACTTTGGAAAGTGATACATTCTGGATCTGGACATTCAATTTTGTTAATTCAGTCTGAACCCCTTACTGTCCATATCTGGGACCTTTTGGAAGTCTCTGCTGCTTTTTTCTAGGTTCCCTTCACAGGCTTCCTTCATGTAGCAACCAGAACCAGGGCAAGGTGTACAACCACCTCTTGTCGTACTGGGAAGCCAGGATCTGCAAACGGGGTGTATCTACGTGTAACACCTGGGAACTGCAACCAGTGCTCGAGCCTTCTGAGGGACAACAGCAAGCTGGCACTTGGTGCGTGCCTGGCCAGCTAGCCCGCCTACCAGTGCTTCCAAAGCGCTGCCTGCAGTACTCCTGAGGGGTCAGTCCAGCAGGAAAGGAAATGAAAAGGGATGCTCTTCAAATGCTTTCTGCCTTCCCAGGACTTCTGTTCTGATCCTCAGACCCCCTGTTACTCTGAAGACTGATGTGATAGCTATGGGGATGATAGCTCGATGGGGAGTTAAGAGTTTTAGCCATGGTCTTTTCCTCTCCTCAGTCCTTGTTGTGTGAGGTGGCTCATCTTTCCTGTGTAAAATGATCCTCAGCGAGGGGAGAGCAGCGAGTAACTCCACAAACCCGAGCACTTCATATGCATTTCTAACGTGGTGTTGTGGAATTGGCATGCAGCAAACTGCAGCAGCCTTTCAGTTAGCAGTGACATGACATTTTCCAGATGAAGAGTCATTTTATGTCTCATCCACACGCTTTGTTTACAGCTTTTCTGAACACTGTGAAAAGCGGAATCAGAGCTGAGCAGGTGAAGTTCGGGGGAGCGCAAAAGCCTTGCGGGAGCTTCAGCACGGGAAGAGCAGGGTCAGCTCCCCCCAGGAGAACAGGGAGCGAGGGCCAGAGCGCTGAAGAAGAAACCTATTCAGTGGTACACCGAGGAGAAACGCCTGTCATGAGGGAGAGGGTGCCGGCCCCAGCGGTGAGACCGGCTGTGGGTGCAGGGACGCGCAGGGACGGTGGGGCAGAGACGGGGGAACCCGCTCCGCGACAGCTGCCGAGGGGCACTCGCTTCCAGCCACAACCCCGACACCTTCCTGCCGATCCCGCTCCCGCCGGCCCCGCCGCCGGCGGAGATGAAGGCGCCTGGGGCGGCGTGTGCGAGGGGAAGGCGGCGGGGAGCCGGCCCGGAGATCTGCTCCCGAGGGCAGCCGGCCCTCTGGGAACGCCGCCGAGCCCCCCCGCTCCGCCCGGGCAATGCCCGCGGCACGGCCGGCGGGGCGGCGGCCGATGGAGCGGCGGGCGCGGGGAGCGCTGATGGAGGAGGCGGCTGGAGGCGGCGGCGGGACTCTGCCCGACCCAAGGCACCCATGCTCCTGCCCTCCATCCCCTGGGAGGCGGGATGAGCTCCGCCCCGCAGCGAGCGAGTGCCGCGGGTCCCGGGGCGTGTGTCGCTGCCGCCCCGCACGGCTCCGCCGCTTCTCCTGTCGCCGCCCGGGGCTGCGGGTCCTCGNCCGGCGCTGCGGGGACTGCCGGGCCCGCCGGGCTGCGCTGCGGGGGCTGCGGAGGCTGCGGGGGCTGCGGAGGCTGCGGGGACTCGCCGGAGCCGCGGCCGGAGCGGGACCAGACTGGGACCGCGCCGGGAAGGGCAGCGCTGACCGCCCGCCTCGCTCGAGCATCGCGGCCCCGCGGCGCCCGCAGCCCACGGGAGGGCGGAGAGTCGGGCGGACGGAACTCCAGGGTGCGGATGCTGCGAAGGAGGACGCGGGCAGGTGAGTCTGAGAGAGGAGGTAGGAAGCCTTCCTTTCGGTCANGGGTCCCTCGGTGTCCCGCCGGCCCGGGCCCGGCCCTGCCCTGCCCTGCCCTGCCCTGCCCTGCCCGCGCCGGGCTCCCAACTTTCCTCGGCGTGGCACGAAATGTGCCGGAGCGCCGCAGAGCCGCTTTGACGTCCTGA
This sequence comes from Grallaria varia, assembly GCA_013396735.1. Lineage (NCBI taxonomy): Eukaryota > Metazoa > Chordata > Aves > Passeriformes > Formicariidae > Grallaria > Grallaria varia. Next base: position 170,632 of record VWZG01003581.1, read on the forward strand.
TCCTCTCCGAGAACTTAACAGGATCGCAAAGCCCTTCGAGCAGCTTTTCCCGGTGAGCCGGGCTTAGGCGCTGGGGCTCCGGCCGTAATCCACCCGCGCCGCGCCGAGGGGCGGCCGCGGCGGGCCCTGCCNNCACGGGAGGGCGGAGAGTCGGGCGGACGGAGCTCCAGGGTGCGGATGCTGCGAAGGAGGACGCGGGCAGGTGAGTCTGAGAGAGGAGGTAGGAAGCCTTCCTTTCGGGCATGTCCCGCGAGAGTGCGATCATGTCAATTCCAAACCTTAACTCAGAAGCTTGAAATGGAAAGGGAACTTACAATCTTTATTTATTCATTTAGTTAGTTTTAAAGAAAGTGTTATTGCAGGTAATTGACACAGAGATCTGCGTACTCCAAATCAAATTGGATTCAGGACACAAGTCCATGCAGAACTGAGGCTGAGGGGGACTTCCCACCCATCCTGTTGACTGATGCTTCATTTTACCGGCTTGATCCATGTGTCTCATAACTTTTCTGCTGGTTGGTGTCTGGGGTATAAGCATGACCTTGTCAAATCCTATGTAAAGGACATGCTAACAAGTATTGCAAACAGTGAAAGGGAATAATTTTCCAGTGATTCCTGGTACTCCCAATGAATTGACCTTGGTTCTAATAATATGACCTTTTTTGCGAAACTCTGGTACTGCAATCCAGGCCATAGTGCACCTAAGAAGGTGCAAGATACAATAATAACTATAATCAGTGTCTTTCTCTAATGCAAAGTCCACTCACTTGTTGAGAGGAAAAAGTCAAAAGAAGACAAGGGAAAATGACCTGAATGTTACTTTAGATCTCTGAAGAATTGATGTTAAATGTAAATGTTGGTACCTGTTGGTCATGGATGCTTTTAACTGTATTTTGTTTTCCAGATTCATAGTTGTTGCATTCAAAGCAAGTGGATAGAGGCCTGTTGTATTTAAAATCTGTGTTTTTCACTGTTACAACTGAGTAAAGTGTAGTTTCAGATGTTGCAGGTTTTGAAATGGTGTAACTTTGCCTTCAGTCAGCATAGGCGCTTCCCACTGCACTCCCCCCCCCCCCCCCCCCCCGGTATTTTCTCTGTCATTTTCTTTGAGTATGCTTGCTAAAACCATCTGATTAGACAAATACTTGCTGCAGATGATACTGGGACTGTCAGAATGTCTAATCGGCAAGGGTAATCACGGTAAACATGCGATGAACCACTTGAAGGAAGAGCACATCAGCTTAAAAAAATTATACATCATCGTTGCATATCAGCTTCTCTCAGCTTTGCCTTCTGTGTATCCCAGCCGTTGTCATCCAGCTTGTTCCCAAACTCAGTCGTTTCCGTTCAGCACGTTTTCCTGCACCCTTCTCCAATGTTGCCATCTCTTTTCATTAGCGTCTCTTAAATCCTCTCCTGTCGAACATCTTGTTACTGCCTGTGAAACGTGACACAATTTACCTCTCACGCTTCCCTTCCCTAGCCAAGTGAGATAGCTCGGGCAGTTTACATAATGTGGGCAGGGAGTTGATTTGAATGGGTAACATTCACATGCATGCTCATGCACACATATATATTTTATAGATTCACATCCAGAAGTGTAAACCTACTGTGTTTTAGTTATATTCATGCACCTGTTATGTTCACTTTTAAGAGTTATCTTGGCAAATGAATGCACTGACAGAGACCTTGGCAGAACTGGTGAATTTCAGACAGTGGCTACAGAAGCCTTGCACAGAGCTTGTTTGCTGTGTAGACATATGGATACCGAATACGTGCAGCATGTTAGCCCATACCAGCAACAGAGACAACACGATGTAACTTAGTTGTCCCATCAGCTGTAATTTGTAATTTGTTGTGCTTTAATTTGCAAGATTATGTTCAATATTCATGGTTAGTTTCTCTTAATTGGTTTCCATTATTAAAAAATATATATTCATAGAAAATGGTTTGCAAAACAGTTTAGCAAATCTTAGAAAATTGAACTGTATTACTAATAATTCATAGATAAAGAAGGGACACTCAGTCCAAATAATTCCATTTATTTAAAAGGTTATTTTGGTACTACAGCATGACAGGGGCTCAGCCATCAAAGAAATCAAGGGTAATCATGTGCATTTCATTCTGAAACTATAAATCATGCATGCAAGCATATGCAGTGTTGTGTGGAGGATATGCACATCCTGGACTACCTGTGAAAGGTGTTTGATAGATCTTTAGTACTGAGGCTACTAGGCTATGCATATAAATTATATTCATTTTCAGGAGATGTCAGTGCCCATAGACTGTGGAAAATGCAATATGATGTAACAGAGAGTAATAAAATTTGAAAAGTGTGTTTTTAAAAGAGATCCTCGAATTTAAGAATTGTTGATTCAAACTGATGTGCATAATGGTTCATGAGGGTAAGGTGCTGCAGGTTGCTGATTATTTTTTAAGCCCTTGGGCTTGATCTAATGGCCTTTATACAAAGCTGATTCCCATGAGTATGCCAGAATCCCATGAGTATGCCAGTCTGCAAGTTAATTTACAAACCTCCAAGTCGTTGAAGAAAAAAAGTTTGGCCTTGTCTTCACATGGCATAGTTATTTCAAGGTCCGTTGTCCAGTCTTTTATGTCCATTTGTTGCCTATACTGGTCTAATCATTGGGACTACAGGCTGTCACACGTCACACACACAAGGTACCTAATGTACAGCTGAGCTACAACTATTACCAAGTGATATAACAAGGATCATGTAGGCGGAGGTCAAATCCCGAAATAAATCCCAGAGCCTTAGCAGGGTTGAATCTGAGAGGCTGTGTGAGGATTTAGGATGCGTCTTAACTAAAATGATGTAAGTGATCCTATGCAGCTTCCATAGCAATAAATAAAATGTTAAAAGCCTCAAGAACAACCTTATTTTACCAACTGCACATACACAATCCATAATAAAATTGTATGTAAAGCCATCTTTTACTTTGCGATGTTGATACATATTTCTCCTTGAAAAGTTATTTTTTTGAATTCTGCCGTATTTTCCCGTTGTTGTCCTTTCACTCTAAATAAATAAGCTTAAAGAATATTAAATGGTGGCAGAAATAGCTTGATCTGCCATCATGGCTTGATAAACAACTATGTTTACTTTGTATCAGATGTATTAATTCTTGGTTGGTTAACAATTTTGAACTAAGTTAGGGTGGATTAATATATTCTGCCCCAAAGAGGAAGAGCAGCCCAAATGTGAACTCTCAATGCTCTTGAGAAGGAGACTGTAGTAACTCAAAATTCTTTCACAGATGTTTGACAAGTGGCACAGTTCATTTTGGTAGCTTAGCTGATGGCCATCAACTTCCTAAATTTTATATCATTTATAATAACGTGCGCACCTGGGTTTTTATCCTGTTGAATATGTGCAAAATTGGCTGAAACCTAGACCAAAAAGCTGCTCACAGGCCTTGACTGTGTCCAATAGCAATGGGTGCTGAAAACAGACGTGCCTGCTGCTGCTCCAGTATTCGTCCTCAGAACACTGAAAACCCTGAGAAAGTTATGGGAGAGTGTTTCCCCTAATCTATTGGTAGAAGGCTCTGGAGAAAGGAGTTAAACTGGTTTTGGCTTGCTTAATTTGAAGCAGACTTGAAAAGCTTCTCATTTTTGAGGTGCAGCTGCTCAGCCCTATGTAATTTGCTGCACATGGGTGAACAGACTTGGGAAGGAGGGGAGTTATGTCTGTTGATTTGGTGCCATCTCTTTTTGGCCTGGAGGCAGATGCCCAGTTATTTTCAGTGTCCCATTTTCAGTGTTTTCTTATTGACTGACATATGTAGCTCCCTTCTTAGTGGCTTATTCCTAGGTACCTGAATTTCTGTATGCCTGCTTTAGGAAATCCACTGGATGGCACAGCTCTGAAAATTTAGATACTGAAGCCTTTGCACCTCTGATTGTAAGTCTTTAAAGATACAGTTCTAAAGAGACAAGTAGAATTTGATTTTCAAAATTAGTAAATGCATATGTGAATCTAAAGTTTTCATATGTTATTTGAACTCGTATTTGTTGTCAAAAAACTCTCTGTCTTGATAAAACGGGTCTTTTATACCAGGCAGTGCATATAAAATAATCTGACACAGAACATCAGTTGCTGTTGAATCCAAAATGAAGAAGATAAGACAGTACATGAACTATCTGCACTTGGAGTAGGCAGTGCTATCATTAATGTATAATTTGTTACATTTTTAGTAGGGTAGTACATCTTTATCATTTAGCTCTTGTCTTAGTCTCAGTGGTTTATGCACCGAAAATCAGTATTCTTGAGTGTGGAATTATTCATTATTCATCTCTTTCAGGTTGGTACAATTGGTAGCAAGGAAGGAAGGACTAAGTGAGAAAGCATATTAAAATTCTGCTGAAGGCATTGATAAAGATGCAGATCTTTCAAGAACTGGGATGGTTTCAGGTAAGTTTTATTTTGCTGGATGACTAGATTGAGGCTCAGAGAACTATCCGTCTGTCCGTCTGTTTCTCTTGTTAAATCACTTATGAGCTAAATACCTGTTCTAAGTGCCTAACGTGAATTTATCAGACTTGTCAGCCTTTGGGTAATTAAGTTTTACTCTCAGTGTAATTACTAGCTTTAAATATTCCAAGTAGAGAGTGTAGTTCTCCCAAACCAGATATTTTATAAAAGGCAGATAGCAAAGTGTGGTGGGTGCAGGCTCCCAGAGGATGGCAGAGGGCTGAGGAGCCCTTTGAGGAGCAACCAGGGCTGCCTATGCTGGACACAGATGACTTCAGCTGGTCCCCTGCAGCCAATGTGGTGGCACTTTGGGACAAAGCAATTAAGAACGAGTATAATGCCACGGAGGCAGTGTGTGGGGAATGAGCGAGGGAAAAAAAGGATGAAAAACAGCTCTGCAGACACCAAGGTGAGAGAAGAAGGAGCAAGGGTGTTGTTCTAGGCGCTGGAGCAGAGACTCCCTTGCAGCCCATGGTGGGGGCCATGCTGGAGCAGACATCCACTGTGGATGACCCTATGGAGGAGCCAGTAGCTATTTCCTGAAGGAAACTGCAGCCAGGGAAGAGGAGCCCATGGGTAAACAGGTTCTTCTGCTAGGAACTGTGGCCCATGGAGGACCCACACTGGAGCAGGTTTATCCTGCAGGGCTGCAGCTCATGGAGAGGACCCACACTGGAGCAGTTTGTGAAGGACTGCACTATGTAGCAAGGACCCACGCTGGAGCAGGGATGGTGTGAGGAGGAAGGAGCAACAGTGAGGAAGCATTATGGACTGACTGCAATCCCCCATTCCTCACCCACTGTGCTGCTGGATAGTGTGGAGGAGGTGGAGGAGTTGGGAATGTTGAGGTAAAGTTGAATCTGGGGAAAAAATGAAGGGTAGAGTTGTTTTGGTTTCTCACCATGCAACTCTATTTGCAATAAATTAATTGAATTTCCCCCACTTTGAGCCTGTTTTGCCTGTGATGATAATTGGTAATTGTTAATCTTCCTGTCCTTTTTCTCGACCCATGAGCTTCCTCACCTTACTTTCTCCTGCTGGACTGCTGAGAAGGGGGAGTGAGAGAGCATCTGGGTGGTCATCAGGCAGCCAGTCAAAGCCACCCACCACACTACTGTAACAACTATATTTTCAAATACAAAGTTGGGCTCTACTCACTTCTTAAACCTGCTTTGCAAGAACCAGTGCTTAGTGGCAGTTTTGGGGTTCCAAACCCCAGGCAGTGGAAGCTGTCTCTGCAAAAGGTGTTTGTGGAGCCTCGTGGCTATTCAGGACTTTCCTGCTGGCTCCTCCTGATAACTCACGTTAAGCTGCTCCCTAGCATGTTGCTTGCCAGATTTTGGATCCAGTGTTGAAATGCTGGTTTCCTCCCTAGACCATTGGACACATTAATCATTAGGATTCTTAGAGGCCTAGAAGGAACAAATATTTCTCCTTTATCAGATAGCCAGTAATTTGTCAGAATTTTATGGGCTTTATGCAGTGCCAAACCGTGTTGCTTCAGGAGGTCTCACCATCTGCGCTGTACCCAAATTACTGTCTTATTTATTTCTATCAGTCCTGTGTTCAGTCTCTCCCTACTGCAGTTGGGCACACATAACACACCTTCATCCACTGTCCCTACCTCCTGCCAAAATTATATTAATGTATTTTATTGCTTAATAGTAGAGTTGTATTTCTGTGAAATGTTTCCCCCCTCCTTTCCTCCAGTATAGTGGAGAATAAGAGTTCAGACCACAGTTTTACAGCTGAAATTATTGTAATGGATCTGCAATGAGCTCCAATTTTACCTACATATATTTATTTTATTCTTCATCTTTCTAAGGTGAGCAATACCGTTTTTCTTTCTCTCCCTTCTCTATGTCCTTAATCGTTCTTGCAATGCTTTTATTCTGCTTTATCTTTCTGTTTAAGAGAAGGAATAATAGTGTTCCAGATAAGTCTGCACTTTTGTTTTGTGGAACAGTTTGAGTGTTCTCTGTGTCATTAATGCTTTCCATGTATATATTGCCAGTCATTGTGTCAGCAGGCCTGCCCAGCAGTGAGCAGGGTTTCACTGAGCTGTACACATGTCTTAAGTTCATAGGATGGTTGGAGTGGAAGGGACCTTAAGGACCATGTAGTTCCAGCTTTGCTGCTGTGGGCAGGGACACCTTCCACTAGACCAGGTTGCTTCAAGCCCCATCCAACCTGACCCTGAACACTTCTAGGGATGTGGCACCCACAGCTTCTCCGGGCAACCTGTTCCAGTGTTTCACCACAATCACAGTGAAGAATTTCTTCCTAATATGTAGTCTAAATCTACTCTCCTCTCAGGTTCCCTTTCTGAGAGTATGCAGCTCATTTGGAAACATGTAAGGCAGTAGTTTACATGCCTTTCACCTGTATTCATTGATTTTCATTTGCCTGTAGCACATTACTTGTCATCAAATTGAGAAAATGATGTAGTTGTGATGTGGGTCACCCTGAAGTTCCTTGCACTCCTTTTGTTTCTCCTGCTTATAGTATTTTTTGCCATCCTGAGATCGTCTTGTGTCACCACTCCTTTTTGTCAGCATCATTAATGGCAGGTTTTCCTATGGAGCCCTGAGGAATACCTTCTTAACCTTTTGCAGTCGTGAGGGTGACTGTTTAATCCTGTTCTTTCTTTCTGTCTTCCCTTTTTTAATTCCAAATAGTGTTTGGCTTCATATCCTATGATTTATTCTGTTTCTTTAGTGGCACAGTTTTTGGAAGTCTAAATAAGGTATGCAACTATTTCCTGTGTTCAGTGCTCCATTGGCATACTCAAGCATTTCAAGGAGATTTGGAATATCTAATTCCAGTATCTATTTATAGTGTATAATTCCAGACTAGTAATATCAAATTTCAGGAGATTATGAACATCTGCAGAAGCCATTTCAGTTTTAAGTAAAAAAAAAATACTATACTTAATGTTTTTTAATCAAACTTTCAGGAACTGATGCACAAATTCCGGGTCTGGAAATCCATGTGTCACACCTACAGCATTTGAGATTTAGAAGGACATTGTTCACTAATCTTCAGATTCAGAAGCAATGTGTCTTCTCAGTGAGAGAATGCATGTTGTTAGTAGCAAGTTATCTACATCATCCCAAGACTTCAAAAGGGTTTTATTGTTTCAGCAGTTTTATTGCTTTAATCGAGTTATTTATTTTGTTGGATATTATTAACCAGGTGACCCTTGTTTAAGAACTGCTGCAGGTGGACATTGATCTGATTGTGAATCACCAGAACTAGTGAGTGTTACTGCTGTGTTAGGTGGCAGAACTAGTCAAGATCTTAACCCAGTACTAACTTCGTGCTGAAAACACATCTCTAGAGAAAAGGTTATTGCTTTGTTACTTATCTTACGAGTCATCCTTCTTTTCCCACCATCAAGGTTTTAAAACGTCGATTTACGCGTTTAGCATAAATCATCTGCACTTCAGAAATTCGTTCCTCTGAGCGAACATTCCAATCTGAGAATGGAAAGAACTCAATTTTTTTATATCACTGTGTTATAAAAATGCCCATTTTGCCCCAGTAAAACTTCAGTTAGCCAGCATGAACAGGTCTCAGTTTAAGGTGAGACACAGTTCAACATTAACTGACTTACGCTGAGGCAAAATTACTAATGGGAAATACTAATCATAATTTCAGGTGCTAAATGTTACCCAAGGGCTATTTCTAGACTAATTTATTTTTTTCTGGATGAAAACACCACCCCTATTTTATATTTTGGAATATATTAAATAATTTTAATAAAAGTTGTCTATAATTTCCTTTAGTTGTCCTAGTGTTGAGTGGAGGGTAAGTTGGATATTTGGTTTTTAAGAAAGTGGATACATAACATAATTCTAATCATGGATTGTGTGCTTTGCATCTGGAATAATTCAGGACAGAAAGTTAGTTTCTGGAAGATCTGTGTTTCATTTGTTCTTAAAGGAGAATGCTGTGTAGTCAGTGAGACAGAGAATTACTGGTGAAAAAGGGACACTAGATGGTCTAAGGGAGTTAATTGATCCCAAGAGGTTTTCATTCTAGTCATATCTCAAACAAAAAGCGTTCCTGAAGGGAGTTTCAAAACTTAAATTTTGCTTTTTAAAAAATTCAAAGCTTCACTGGAAGTCTTTTACTCCCTCACTTGTAAGACACTTGTCTTGAGCCTTAAAACTTGTTTTGCAAGTGATAGATGTGATATGAATTTGGAAAGGTTTTGAAGGTCAAATCTGGAAAGGAATTCAGATCAATTTCCTGACACTTATAGGAGATGACCTGCTAAATATCTTAAGAGAGATCGTCTTGAATCAGTATAATAAAAAACCTGAGTAGGTGTTTAGTGCAGAGTTTTAATAATATAGAATTATTGCATGGCATTTATTAAACTGAGGGATAAATTTCATTAATAATCTGCTCGGTTAATATGCATTTTAATAATAAAATAGATAAAATTAACACAAGGGAATCAACATAAAGTGGAGTGGGTTGTCCTAGCATATGTATTACCTAGTTATTTTTAGGTGACTCTGTATCTGTAACTTCTTTTAATGAGTTTCTATACACAATTTTACTATGGATAATAGGTATGGCAGTGTAGGTATCCATAAAGCCCAGAGTCTAAAAAGAATATGGTGTCATGTAACTCTTTTATTTGGTCATGATGACCCTTCTTTGTTACACTTTTACTATTGCTTTCTTTTCTGTCTAGTGCAAATAAATCAAGAAACATGTCATATGTGTAAGCAAATATCACTGACTATTATTCAAATGGTTGAAACTGCCTTTTGCTGTTTTAATAAAACTCTCTTTTTAAGTACTGAGCACATTTCTTTTGTGGTCTTCCTAATTTTTTTTTCCCATTTCAGCTGTCATTTAGATGTTGATATGTAAAGCAAAATGGCAAGAATCAACACGCAGCACTCCTACCCTGGTATGCACAGGCTGTCTGTCAGAACTACTGATGAAGATATCGAAAGGATTGAAAATGGCTATATCAGGTAATGCTTTCCTTTCATCAGAGTCAAGAGGACAGATTGCCGCATAATTTGTGTAACTCCTGTAGCACCAGGAATAGGAGCTAGAGTTAAGGGAAAGTTGTGTCATGATGATGTTGCCCCCAGTGCACTCAGCTGACTTCACAATGTGTATCCAAAGTACAGAAGAGACAGACACTGGGAGGTTGTCGTGGCTTGTGGAACCAGAAGCTGTACTACCTCAGGAATGAAGCCCATTTTTGCATCAGTGGGATTTACACTAGCTCATTAAGGAGAAACCTCTTTCTCAAGTCACCACACAAATAGCAGAGTCTGTGCTCCCAACAGATTATGCAGGATTTGGTGAAAAAGAAGATCCTTTCAGCACCAGTGAAAAGTCTTGGGAAATTTTTTTTAAAAAGTAGATTCTGCAAATTGCCTGGTTTCTGTGATAGGGAACATTTGTAGTGTATAAAGAATATCAACATTTTTGTACTGGGTTTTAAGAGTCCCTCACTGTACAGAGGAAATGTAATAATTTCTTTACATTTACCTTTCTCTGTTTTAATGAAGTGGCTGTTTAAAATGAGCTTGCACTTCTGTTTTACACAGTACCAGTCATTTCTCCAGACCGGGCAAACCCTGCTGGGCCTGCAGGAAGGTGTCTGATGATTCATAGCACAGGAAAAAATGTTCTGCTTTTGGCTTGTTATGGTCAACCACCTCCTCTGTGTGGACCCTGTCAGACTGTTGCTGTTCAAATGTGTACCCAGACCAGAGCACTCAAACTCCTGCTGGGCTGATAGGACTGCCTGCTTTATGAGGATTTTTGAATTGGTCGAGTATGGATGTGATTCCTGACCTGTTTGAATTGGTCCTTTTTTCCTTCCTGCTTTGCTTATGTGATATCTTCTGTCACGTAGGTGTACCTACCCTAGTGAAATGGAGCTGCTTCTATTCTGCACAGTATGGCTTGCTTGCCTTATTTATACTACCCCATGGTCTCCTTAGGGAGATTCGGAAGAGCCGAGTTCCTTTGTCTCTGCTTACAGTGGTATCTCAGAAACAGGGTAAACACAGACTGAAATTAACTTCTTCCTTCCCTTTTTCTTAATATCCTATTTGCAGAGGATGTCGGTGATTGGCAGCTCACAGAATGGAATAACTGGTGAGGGTGTGAGAGTGGGGTTACAAAGGTTTAAGTGTAGAATTAAAACTCTTCGGTCATCTTCAATTTCAGAGGCAATGTCTTGCTTTTGACAGATAGAGGGACTGAAATATGAACTGCACTTGTGTCATCATCATGATGGTCTTGAAGAAGCATTTATTTAAAAGAAATTTGCTGCTATCAGCATTAATTACAGGAGTTCTTAGATGATCAAAGATAAAAAGATTTTAAAAAGATAAAGACATAAAAAGATACAGATATAAAAAGATAAAAAATATAAAGATATAAAGATAAAATACAAGAAGATATAAAAGAGAAGTGATAAAAAGATACAATATTACTCTTTAAAAGAGATCTCATATTTAGGGGTTTGGAATTGCTGAAGGGATTGCTAGTAAGTATATAAAATACCTTTGCAATACCACTCAAAGAATCTTGATACACATTGGTTTTAGTTCAGTTTTGTTTTATAATATGTCTGTATCAAAAGATAGGTCCCATCCAGAACTTTACAGAAATATTTTGTAGCAGATTATGCAACTATAGACATTGCGAAAGAAACACCAAGTTTTGTAGAGTAGCAGTATTTCTTGATTGACTCTGTCTTCCTCCAGCGCCTGTTTGCTGTAGTTCAATGAAGCAATTAAACACATTGCTTGGTTCTCATTAAACCAGTGGGTGTTAAATTTATGCTTAATGCTAAGGATGCGCTTAAATGCTTTTCTGCTGTGAAATGAGGTATTATCAAGAAAAAGCCTTCACTGCAACAGATAACAGAAAGCTGCTGCAGATCTTCAAGCTGTCATTCTCTTTTATGCTGAAGTGATTCGTGTGCCCATATTCTTACTCTGTAGCGTGTTACAAAGTTGGTTCATTTTGTTTGAACAAAAAGTAACAAATGAACCTTCATTTTAAAAATCCAGCCTCTGTGGAGAAACAGCTCAAATCGGAGAGGCAGCACTTTAGCTAATGGACACAGTCTGGCTGTCTGAAAGTTGGAAGTAGGATTCAGCTGCAGCCTGTAGACATCTGGATTTCAGTGTCTTTGTGTGAGTAGGTCTATACGTTCCTGCGGTCATAAGTGGAGATGTAGTTGGTACTTATAGTCAGCAGCACCTGGGCAACTCTTCAGCTTACCCTGAAGCTGAGTAACTCTTCACGCTTGTTTGGCTCTATTGATTATGAGAGGAATTTAGTTGCCTAAAATAGGCATCAAATGCTGTTTGAGATACCGTAGAGTATTTGAAGCGTTCAGCTGGTGCTAATGGATGTGAGGAGTGACCTGTGTGCTCTGGAGAGGTCTGATAAAGTATTTTGAGCTGTTCCAAATGGTACTGCACTCCTATATTGAGGCAGCTGAATCAAGCCCTAAGAAGGCCATTGACTATAATGGGAACTTAGATACTTCTTAGGTACTGCCCAACAGTAATAGAATTTATTGCCAAGATCACACAAAATGTGCTTTTGTCTGTCATGAGTAATGAAAGTACTTAAAATCAGCCATGGTACTGCAGTCTAAAAGACTGACTAGTCCAGTATCTTTTCTCCAGCAGGTCTGTAGGCAGCTGCTCTAGGAAATAGTAAAAGAGGTGGGCAAACTCTACTACTCTCCCAGCATCCAGCTCAGGAGAGTTCTAGAGATGAATGCAGACTCTGTGTGTGTCTGGTATTCCATGATGAATTTCTGTTCTGTGTGTTCATTCATTGTCCCCTAGAAGCCATGTTAACTTTGGCATCCCTAATGAATAGGTTATAAAAGTTTTTCTATACTAAACGGTCTCTACTGGGGTTTTGTAATTAAAAGAGAAATAGATAACAGTTAACAAGTTGAGAATCCCTGGACTTCCAGGATCTATTTTTACCATTGTTCTTTGTGTAGAAATAATTAAGTTTTAATTCTTTGTCAGTTTCACAGCTGTGAGTGCATCCCACAAAACTGATCTGCAAATTACCCTTTTGTGGGCATTGAAAATGCTGTTGCCAGTTCTTAGGAAGATGCTGCAAGTATCATTATAGTCAGTGTTTCCCTGGCAATACAGATTAATAGACACATGTGATAGTTCTTGTTTGCATTACAAAGGGGGGAAAAGGTGATGTGGATGTGACAAAGTCTTGTAAAAGTGAATACTAAAGTCTGAAAGACACAGAAAAAACCCTAGGTGTACTATAAAAAAATCAGAGTGAACCCTCATGAAGTCCAGGTTCCAGTGAAGTAAATTTTAAAACTCCATTACTGAAAGACAAGGCCAAATATTTATCTCTTCTTCTCAAATGCTAATGTTTTAAATGCTAATAAATAGTCTTTATCTTCTGAGCTTGCTGGAATGTGTGGCAGAACATCCACTGACTTTAATTCACATTGGATAGCTCCAGAAAAGCAGAAACATAGGCTGAGCTCTGAGGTTATCAACCATATGCTTTGTTACTAGGAAGAGGACAGTTTGCTGCCCTGTTTCCTGATGCAGTGGTGGAAGGAACCAGAAGGGGGGAAGTCTGATGACGGCTGTATGGAGTTCTTAAAAAACAAAATTGCTTTTGCAGAACCCATTCACTGTGTGAGGATGCCTCTTCAGAACTGCAAGGGGTTATTTCTGTGGAGGGAAGACATATATCTGAATCCCAGACGAGGTCATTCACGGGCAGGGGAGCAATGGCAAGGTAACATGCTAACTAATACAACTTCCAGTATTCGATTTGTTGGAAGAGACCACTCACAGTTTGGAGGAAAAGAAGGAAGAGACGTAACTTTCCAAAGAAAATGGATGGAGTCCAGTGGAAAAAAAGTCTGTAAGACATAACAGAGGTTGCATTTGACTTTGTTTCTGAACTCATCACTTATTGCTTATAAAAATCTTAGAATCTGAGAGATACCGAATAAGCCCACACAGACTTTCCAAATATATAAAAAAATATTATATTTACATAATCAGATCTGAAAATACATTTAATGTGGGGGAAATGCATGAAGTGAGGCCAAAATATAAAGTGAATGGGTAAGAGTTTGATTCTGGCTGATAGATGATGCAATGTTACTTTCCTACCAAATAAAACATAATGATTGTTCCCCTTTGGTGGATGGCTCTGGCAAGGGAGGTGTTGTGAGTGCAAGAGTTTTTCTCTGTTTTAGACTCCAGTTATGCTTATAATGGATTTGAAACCTTAGTCAGCAAAATTAAGTCAACCATTGGCTTAAGTTGTTTGTATACCAGGACTTACACATAAACCTGAAGTGGAGCTTCAAAAAATTACTTTGTCTGCTTCAAATATTTCTGTCTGAGACTACTTTTGGATACCATGATAGCACACAATACAGACCATACTCAGTTTAAGCATAGTATATTTCAAAGAGCAAATGAAAAAATTATTATAAAACTAGGGTCATTTAAAGAGTATTGTTTGCACTTAAGCCTTTTAGATGGTGGAAAATAAACTCGTGCTTCCCTGTTTGGCTGTCAGATATTAACACTACCACATGTAGATTGCAAAGTCTGCAAGAAGTTGGGTTTAGTTAAAAAACATTTATAAGATGTGTGTTTTGTGTAAACTTAAAGCACATGAATATATAAACTCATACTGAGAACTACCTTCTTAATTTATATTATTCTTTACCCTTTTTCAGGATAGTTTCAATTACATGTGTGTCTAGCTACAGTTATACGCTCTGAATATACAAGGCAGCTTCTGATGAAAACATAAATGCTTAGCAATTTAAATATTATGGTAACATGATATGACTCTTGAATGCTAATTGTCAAGTACCTAAACCAACTGCATTTGCACTGAATATCTCATTATGAGACGTAAAGGCCCTCACTTGTCAAGAATATTCTGTTGTCCCTGCAGTGCTGATACAGTGGATTAGGAAATAATGTGTGAGATATTTTCCTGATCACTGCAAAAGGTGATCTATGAAATTGTGTGAAGTGTCTGGGGTCAAGTTCAATTTTCTGACAAGTGGAGAAGTGGAGAAAAATCCTCCCAGGCTCCTGTTTGTGGGTCTGTTTTGAGATGTGTGATGTTCTTGTCTGGTTCAGTCAATTTTGTATGTGTGTTTCATGCAGGCTGTCACAATTTGTCTTATCTGTAAGGTCATGGGCCACAAGACACATGCACCATGAAGACCAACGGCCTGACTCTTTCCTAGAACGTATCAGAGGGCCAGAGCTTGTAGAGGTGTCCAGTAGGCAAAGCAACATCCGCTCCCTGCTGAGTATCCGTGAGGGGCCTGGGGCAGTAAACAGGTAAGGAGACATGTGGGTACTTTAAATGAAGATAACTGAGGTTTTGGTATTTTCTTTGTAATCTAAGCTTTATTTTAAGAAGAGGGTAAGGTGTTTAGCATGGGAAATGAACAGAGTATATAGTGCCGCCCAGGAATCTTCACATAACTGAAGTATTACAGCTTTCAGCAGATGCAGATCCCCCTCAAATGCACAGTGGACAAGATCTTGAGGTAAAGGGTTTTGTTCATACTGCTTTAGGCAGAACTATTTCTTAGAACTGGAATTTTATCATATGCAGGCCATGCAACTTGGTGTTGCTAAACTGCTGTCTGCTGAGGATGAATGTGACTCCTGTTTCAAGAATCTAGAATGTTGCTAGCTGGGTTTTTTCAGGCCGTTAATGCACATTATCTGCAAGTATCAGGAAACTTCAAACAAACAGTTGTGCAACATGTCACTGCTTTGTTATACATACTCAAGAGTTCATTTGCTAACATTACAAAAGGCTTCTGATGCAGAAATGACAAAATCTTTTGGCTGTCAACTTCACTTATTACTACCTATTCAGTCTTTGGTATGGAAGGTGGGATCAGTCTTATCTTAACTTTTTTTCCTATTAAACAAGGGCAAGCAAGAGAAACCTATATGTGTTTACAGTTTTTTGACTTAATGGATTATTCTTGCTTTAAAGACATATGATACATATTTACAGTGCTGTAAATTTAACTCCAGCTAAAAGAGGCAAAAATGAAGTCCCAAGACAAGAGCTGACTTTCTGTTTGGCATTATGCATTGAAGCAGATTCTCTTTTTTTTTTTTTTAGTAGTTCAAGGTTGGTAGGTAAGCAAGTAATAAGTTGATTCGTTTCAAAGCCTCAGTTGGTAATTCAGATTAAAGCAAAGACCTTTGAAGGGCTGTGCATGGTACAGGTTACCTCGATTTATTGTGGTCCAGCACAGCCATATTTTCTTCACTTGATCTACTCCTTGGAAATTCAGCTCATTGTTGAATAATGCAGACTGTTGTCTGATTTCTCAGTTGTCTGGATCAGTAGAAACTGCAGATTTGATTAAATTAGAGAGGACAACTTTGATCCTTGGCCACCAAGCCTCTATGTAAGGCTGTTCAAAGTGAATTTGAGAGCATCCATGGTTGCCTTCTCAGTTTTATACTGTTGCTGCTTTACAGTAGCTCCCAGCTATTATATCCTGAAGGCTTAATTCTGCAGCAATGGTAGGTATGCTCATTACTTATCCACAAGCCTTGACACTGCATCTGTAAAGAAGAGTTCAAAGGATTGAAGAAAGCTTAAAATAGTGGCCCCACGAATACGGGGCTTAAAATAGGGAGGTGCATACTGCCATGCACTAATACGCCTAAGAACAAGCTTCAGGCATCAGATGTGGTCCCAAATGTGTATGCAAAGCACATGGTAAAAAGAAACTGGTGCCTTGAAGCAGTTATGCAAAGAGGCTTATCACAGCCGTCAAGGTTGACCTCCCTAATCTTATCAGGGCATATGTGAGAAGTGAGTAAGTTGGTCTGTCATGACTGTAAACACGTGCATGAAATACCAACAGTCTTTACAGTTTTTAATGTGTTTTATTTAACTTGCTTGCAGTCACTGGCCCTTGGCCAGGTTTAATGTCAACTATAGCAACAACACCAATGAAGAGTAAGTACTGATAACTTCCAACATCTTTCTGTACTTCTAGCGCCTTCCCTTTTTCCCTTTCCAGCCTAGTAACAATTGTAGTATAAACTCCTTAGCTCTTCCTAAACCTTTCCTAGGAATATAGTTTTATTATAGAGAAAGGTCTAGTTTTCTTAGTACAAAAAGCATTCTTTGGTCTCCCTGCAAACTTCTCTTTGTCTGAAGTTACCCTTTCCTCTCAAGGACTGAATCTGATCAAGCATTTAGTCCCTACCTCCTGTAGTTCAGCTGGCTGATTTTACTGCATCTCCAACTGATTTATTAATTCTTCAGTTTTAAAGTGAGATTCATGTAGTCATTTTCTAATTGTGATTTTCCTCTTTTAACATACTGGTCTCTTTTTGTAAATCAAGTGCCTCAAAAATTTCAGGTTGTCAAATGAGAAGTGAATACTGGTCAGGGCACCAAGAAAACACTTACAGTTGCATCCTTTGAACATGTGTGTTTCAGTTCAGGAGATATTGTTGTTTCAGAGAGAGTGACAGGCACCATATTAAGGCTGGTATTGCAACAGAAACTCTGACAGAAGCTGTCCTTTTGAGTCTATTTTATATAATTAAGATATTTCACAGTGCTACACCAAAGAGAAATTTGTTGAACAATGTGAGGAGCTCCTGTAATTTCAGATCACCCAACACCAACGGTTGTTGCTTGTCTGAAACCACAGCCGTCTGAGGACATACCTGCTCTTTAGTGTCCAGCAGCAGATCTGTTCTCATGCATGATATTAGTAGTTTTTTTCCCTTGTAAAGTAATCAAGACATGTTCTGATTGTGTCAGAAATAGTTTTAGAAAACTCCTGGCTTTTTTTTTTTTTATTCTGAAAAATTCTGTTGTGGGCAATTTCAAACTACATTTTAAATGATGCTGAAAAACCTTTGTGCACATACCTGAACAAGAGACCTTCCTGCTCCTAAAGCAACTTTTTGTTTTGGTTTGCATAACTTTTATTGAAAAGGAAAATCTGTGTGCAGTGAACAGTGACAGAAATGCACAGATTTTTATTTAGACTGGTATAAAAGAAGCGCTATAAGCCTGCAGCCTAACCTGCTAGACTGGGCCCAAAGGACTGATTAGGATGGAAATGCTTCTGTCTTACTCTGTTTCTAACAATGACTCATATACCTTGGGCAAAACTTTCATCCTTCCAATGTTTCGTTATTTATAAATGAAGATAACACCTGTCTGTCTACCTGCCTGACAGTCTGACACACACTTGATTTGCAAAGTACTTGACAGATGAGAAACACAAATATTTGACGCATTTGAAGACGGTGACAGTGTTTTTATAGGGGTTGATGAAGATGCTTTCTAAGTCTGAAGCTGCAAGCTCCTTTTAGTGCACTGGAAACAACGGCTGCTGCTGTGTTGGAGTCAAAAAGGGCAGACACAAACAACTGTTTTATTAGTTACTGCATTCTAGTTTACTCAGTGGCACTGATAAAGAAAAAGAATTGCATATCTCTTTCAACCTTTGGGTTTTCTATTATGCTAAAGACCTAGGTGGGCCAGGTCTTGAGGATCTCTTGGTGATGCTTTTGAGTCTTTGATTATAGCCAGGCTTTTCCTGAGAGTGACTTCCATGGCCAGACTGCAAATAGGTGGGAGTGTAGTAAGGTGGGGGTTACCCCAATAGAAAGATTCACAGAGGCCACATAAATTGAAGAAACTCACTTATGAAAGATACCTGTATTTGACAGACGAGTTTGCAGGAGATCTCAGGCTAGAGAAAAATGATTATTTGCATTAGGTGCTGTGTAAAACAATGTTTTTCCGCATTTTTAAAATGAAACATAAACATAGGAGGGAGTTGGAATGGTTGAAATATTCCCTCCAAAGTTCACTACCACCAAGACTTTTTGATTGATTCTCTATCTCAATGCACTTTTCCCTGCATAACAAGATCCACAAATGTATAACCCTACCCTTTGAAAATTCTGTTCACCCGTAACTTTTCCTCTAGCAAGAATAATAGACATTTGAAGTATGGAAGAGCTACATTAATGCTGACAACAGAAACTGTGAATTGGCTTTTGAATCAGACACCATGCATAGTGATCTGCAGTGAAATCCTGACAGGTTTTTTAAACAGGAAGGAGCTCTGGGCCAGATTTGAAAATGAAGCCATAAAGTCCAAGATGGTGAGTAGCAGAGAGATAGATACTTGAGCAGCAGTTCCCACTGCTGTGTAGGAATCAGCCTTGGTAAATGAAAAGCTGTTTCTTTGGTTTGAGATACACGTGTAAGTAGAAGATCAGTCAAGCCAAAAGTTCTTTTCTCCTCCAGTCATACTTCCTTGCAGTGTATAATTTTGAAAGTTTCAGGGGTGTCGGTCAGCTTGGTAGGTATTTTCCTGGATTTGCTGCGGGATGTGGCTGTCATTGAACTAATCTGTCCATCTGTCCTTTCTTGACACCAGTGCAAAGGGAGTCTCAGACCCCATCTTGGCAGTTCAGAGGTGTCCTGGGTTTCTGTAGCTGAATTTATTTTTTTTTTGGTAGTGGGGGGCGCTGCGGAAGTGGTTTCTGTTAGAAGCTGCTAGAAGCTTCCCCTGTCCCATAGGAGCCAATGACACCTGGCCCCAGGAGGGACATCCAGCTTCTGGCCAGGGCTGAGCTAATTAGAGATCACAGTAACGCCTCTGTGATAACATATTTAAGAATCAGAAGTTGTTGCACAGAAAAAAATTCCAGAGAGCAAGGACATGGGATAACAAGGCAGACATCAAGGTCGCTGCAGAGCAGGGGGAGGAGGCACCTCATGGAGCAGGGGAAGGACTCAGAGCTAAAACCCCTGCAGCCCATGGAGGAGCCCATGCTGGAGCTGTGGATGCTTGAAAGGAGACCTGTGGACCTGTGGTGAGGCAGACCCACACTGGAGCAGGTTTTACCTGAGTGAGAGCTGTGGCCCTTGGGACAGCAGATATGGAAGAGCTGCTGCCTGAGGGGTGGATTCACATTGGAGAAGTCTGTTAAAGACTGTCTCCTGTGGGAGGGACCCCCTGGAGCAGGGGATGAACTCAGTTGTGGTCCCCTGTAAACCATGGTGAAGCAGAATGTCCCCGTGCAACCCGTGGAGGCCCATTGGGGTGCAGAGACTCAACCTTTACTGCATCCCATGGAGGAGTGACCCTGAGGGTTGGGGGAACTCACATCGCAAGCGGCAGCAACTGCAACCGACTGCAACCCCCCATGGACAGAAGGAGGGGTGAGGGAAGTGCATGTGTGTGTGTGGTGTGTTTTAAGACTGCTTTTTCCTCACTCTTTAGCTTAGCTTTTATCCTGGTAGTAATAAATTTTAGGTGTTACCTCACTTTGAGTCTGTGTTTGCCGATAAAGGTGGTGGGTGGATGACCCCTCTCTCTTCTGCCTAATTGCAGAAAGGGATTTAATGAGTCCATGGAATCCGGCCAGGGTCAACCCACTGCAACTCTCTCCCGTGGGAGCAAGAGTCCATGGCTTTCATCCAAACCAGACATTATGTGTGGGGAATTATATTTGTACATGCATTATTCACATTCACTGTAGTGTCAGGAACAGTTTTAGGCTCTTCTGTCTAATGGGGACACATCCTGCTTCAAGGACTAAACAAATTTCAAATAAAAAGGAGATCCTGGGCAACGAATTTTCTGCTTGTGCAAATGAGTGCTGTTCTTCAGCTTACATGATTCTTGACCAAGTCATGTAAAAAATTTAGCTTTACGATTGTGTATTGACAGAATCTTAAGAAAGATGTTACCTTTCTGCAGTTTTGAAAAGGATTTGTGGGTCTATCTGTGTAAGTGAATGTAATTCAAGACTCTTTGACACTTCTGTTCAGAGAAACCTAACAACGGGGCAAGTCAGATCCATTTTTATATCTGGATTATCACATTCGAATGAGCTAAGGGCTGTACATTCCTGAGCAGAATGAAAATCCATGTTTGGCATTAAATCTGGAAGTTTAAGTCAGTGCTTGATACTGTGGAATGTTAGAATATATCATGTTAAGTGGTCCCTATTTTACTTTATTGAATGGAAAGTGATTAATTAACATAGAGACTATCATGATTCTATCAAGTCTAGGCAAAATTCCCATTGATTTTAGAAAAGGTTGGAACTTCATGCTTAATGCTCAGCCTTTGAATACTGTGGCAGTGGAATACAGGCAGAACAACTTGGGCATGGCTCCTCTGACCAATGACAGACACCTACATTTGAGCCTGGCAACCCATCCTTCCATTACGGTTGATGGAAAGCAAAGAAGTCCTTTTAGGGCAAAAAATCATCTTGTAGACATGGACTATGAGACATGGACTGTCTTGTAGATACAGTAGATCTCTATCTCTTATGTACAACTAAAATAGGTTGGCTTAATTATGTTGACTGCAAAGCATTTATAATATGACTACTATATAGTTAAATGAGACATACTATTTTACATTTGCTGATTTTGTTCAGATATTGTCTCAAACTCTTCTTCAAGCTAATTACTGAAGCCACAGGTAATTAAGTAATTACAACTTTGCTGGTTTTAAAGAACCATGAGATGAAATTCAGTACCATTTAATGACCATTAAAGCGTCAAACAGTCACAGTGAGGTTTTGGCTGTGCAAAGAAGGCTGACAGATTTTTAAGCCATCTCAAGTTCTGTGATAGTTTGATAGATTTCTTTTTAAATACCTGGGTTCTAAAGAATGAAACAAATTGAAAGCATTTACATAAAATCATCCTGATACACTGATGTCAGAAAAGGTCAAGAAAGTGTGGGTGACTAATGCAGAGAATCAGCCAGCTGGTTACCTGATGTCACAGTGTGGTGCTGTCAGGATGAGAGGTCTCAGTCTGTAAACCAGTTTTGTCAGTTGGATCCCTGTCCTACCCTCTCTGGAGCTTAGTCTAGTTTCCTGTAGCTCAGCATCCACCCTCTCCCTTAACTGCTTCAATATTGGTAATATTGCTAAGCCTTGCATTATGTTGTACAGCAAAAAGGAAGAAAAGAAAGAGGTTAAAGAGGAGAAAAAAGAGGAAAAGAAAGAGGAAAAGAAAGATGACAAAAAAGATGATAAAAAAAAGGAAGAGTAAGTATAAAGAATAAATAAGTGTTTTTAACATATATCCTGCACTACAAACCACAGTATGGCATTTCATTGTAACACTTCCACAATTACTCTTCTGTGGACTGCAGAATCTTAGCCTGTCAAGTCTTTAACACATTTTCCACTTTGGAAAGGTTTCAACTGCTTGGAAAAATTGTTGCATCTCGAAGACCTGTGTTTAGACTTGTGCCACAAACAGCTTCCTGTCAGTAAAAGGGAACTGAGTTACCTCGGGTCACTTTGATTTGAAGATCACTTCTTTACTTTGAGGATGTTTTAGGATAGCAGCCTGCTTTGCAGAGCTGCACAGACTCGTCATTGTTCTGGAATGTCCACAACGACTCAGAGCAGTTGAACCAAAACTCTGGTTCATCTTACAAAAAACCTTCCATGTAGAAAATTAAAGATTTGCCAGTAAATTTCGTTATTTTACTGACTAGTATATTTAATTACTTCATATGATGGAGTTTATTGCTAGTGAACATTAAAGTTAGCTTCTGTTGGTTAGGGAGTGATGTATTTCTGCAACAAAATGAGGTAATTTGACTGTTTTTGACAGAAATAGATCCTGCTCTTGCTTTGTCACCTTAAAGTTGACCCAAACATCATACAATTTAGTATTACCAGTTATGAAAAGTAACAATCCCAGCAGATAAAGAGATTGCCTTTGAGTGGACTTCACAGTTAAGGAGTATGTTACAGTAATATACCACAAATTTATATGTATGTATAAGGTGGCATGTGCTATATAGGCACAGGGATGTGTAGTTAGGAATCACTTCCAAAAGGAATCTGCTTGATCTCAAAATCTGGACATTCTTAACAAATGCTTTGTTTGATTAGAAAGCCTTAGTTCTAAGGATTCTCTTTTGGCTTCAGTTACTATGTGGTTAAAGCGTGAGCTTTGAAGTGGCCAAAAGCATTTTAAAGCATTTTGGCAGAGAAAATTAATGCTTTAATGTCTAGAAGGTACTGTACTCCATCATTTAAACACCACATTTCATGGTCACCAGTTTTGAGGTGGTAATCAGCTTTTTAAGAAGAAATGGTTTAAAAACACATAATGAAGCTGGTAAAGTAAACACCTTTTAGACTAAAGCTGCTTCCTTTACTGCTGTTGTCTGGATATTTACTATCATCATCTGGATATTCAGCTGACAGCAAGGATAATGTCAGAAATACACACAAATAAGAAATAAATTATCATTGCTTTTTAACAGATTTACATTCTTGGAGATGAGGAAAAGTCACACAAATACATATTAGTGCATTACCTGGTCATATATTTATGACGTATTGTATATTCACTACATATTACATATTCATGGATCACACTTTTTACAGCTGGAATAACTTTTACAGCTCTGGACCTCACAATCCACTAATATATATTTCCTCTGATTACATGCCTAATTGCTGTCTCTTCCATATCAGCCTTTCTTGTGCTGGGGAAGGGCCCTTCTGAGCACACACTGTATGTGTCATTAGCCATGCTGTTCTTTAAATATTTAAATTCCAGATTTGTGTGCTTCTTTAAGCATCACTTCGTTGTTGTGAGGCCCAGGGAGCCAGGACTGTGAACATGTGAAATGTTTCAGCACTAGTCACACACACTGTATGTGCATATGAACACAGAGATTCTTACTCTTATAAACATGTATTTGAATACATGTGTGTTCTGCTTGTTTAAATGTGTGGTCATGTGGTTATTTCCACAATAGAATTTACCAAAAATAAAAGAATTGAACTGCAAAGAAAGGCTCTTTCTCTAGCAATGGAACATAACCTTCTGACTGGAGTCATAATAAGAAACATTTAACAATTAACTTTTTTCATTGGGGGGGTTTATACAGAAAGGCTGAAAGTGTTTCAGTCTGGGTGATGTGACTATCTGTTTTTTCTTCCCACTCTTATTTACTTTTTCCAAAGTTGGGTCAAACAAAGACAAAGATTTTGTCATATGGGATTGAGTTAATGCTTGATATCTGATCTGGGCTGCCTGCATGGATACTTTCTCTTCTCAGGCAGCTGTGAATTTATTGTGAGATGAGTAGCCTCCAGAAGAGGGAGATCCAGCAGGTTGCTTGCTTACATTTCTGGTATAAACCCACGTTTTCCTTTCCAGGCCAAAAAAAGATGTATTTGTGATAGATCCTTCAAGCAATCTGTACTACAACTGGCTGACCATAATTGCTGCACCCGTGTTCTATAACTGGTGCATGCTAGTGTGCAGGTATGGATTTCAGTGAATAATAACTTTACATTTCAATACTTACAGTTCTTATGTAAATCACCCACTCACCTCCCTGCAGTATCTTTTGGGTGGCTTACCTGGGAGATTTACAGTTCATATACCCTTGGAGATATACGGTGCGCACATCACTGGGAATTGATGTCCAGTGTTTCTTTTTTTATCCTTTTGCCTAAGAATGGGTGGTTGTGACTTGCTGTCAGTGAGCATCCTCACGAGTGCTGCGGTGGCCTTGGCGTGCCACCTGCTGGCAGGTGGCTCAGGAGTGTCCTGGCCACTGCCAGGGATGAGGGCAGCGCTGGGCCGTCTTACTTTAATAGAATGCATCTCTATAGATACTCGAAGAGCAGAAGGATTTAATTGGAGCATTTATCTTACCTTGGAGAATCTGGAAAGTGGTTAGAGTTGAAAGGATGGAGGGCTGTGGAAGTGGTTCCCTCAGCCTGTGTCAGAGGTAGGGAGAGATGAAGATGGCTCACCACTCAGAAACAAATCTTGTATTTGGGAATTATCTTAATGGAGATGTGTGGCCCATGAAATCTGATGCATTTTTAATTGTAGGGATATGTTTAATCCTCCGTAAGTGCGCTTGTGTGGCATATGTGTGTCTCAGTTTTATTCCTGGCCTGAACACTTTGAATTCTGAAAGATCCTAGCATCTGTTCAGACTTAGCTGTAGGCTGTAGGAGACACACTGCCTGTGATTTTTCAGTTCCAACAGTGTGCACTGATGTGCTGCTAGGACCCATACTGCAAATACTCTGCTTAGCAGTTGGCGTTATTTATTTATTTATTTTAAATCTTTGTTTCTTTAGAGCCTGCTTTGATGAGCTACAAATGGACCATATTAAATTGTGGCTGTTCTTGGATTATTGCTCTGATATCATCTATGTTTTGGACATGTTCGTCAGATTCAGAACAGGTGAGTCGTTCTGGGATTTTATGGTGTTTTCAAATACTCTGTGCACATAAAGGCTGGAAACAGAAGTTTCCCTGTGAGGTCTGACCAGCGTAATATCCTGTCTCTGGCAGGGCCCAACAGTGGTGGCTTTGGAAAGACGAAGCTTCTCCATGGAGCCTTTCTGTCTAGCTGCAGGGCCAGTTTCACTGGACTTCACCTATTTGGTGACTGTGCCCTGTGAAGCAGAAAAGATTAATGTCTCAGCAGCTGGTCATATTTAGCACACCCTATGTTTTGATGCTTTCAGAAGGTTTTACTATAAGACTTCAATTCTGTGAGGGGACAAAAAGAGCTGAGGGGTTTTATCTCCCTTCAGGAGGAAGGTGTTTTCAAAGTTATTTTTCATAATTGTGAGTCAGAAATTCATCTGCCTGGTCAACTTTTCTGTTCAGTTGCATAACTGCCAGTAAGGGCATATTTGACCCACTTTTCCAGCAGATTTTTGGGAGGTAACACATTCATGGCACAGGAATTCCATTTGTAGACATCATCAGTTTGCAGATATCCAAAGCCAGATACACACAATATACTTGAGTCGTCTCTACAGATACACCACACATTCCAGGAATACAGCCATGCTGTGTAGGGCACAAAGAAATGCAGCTTGGTCTTCCTCAGCAGATGCTTCCCTGAGGAAGCTGTAGATTGCTTGTGGATTGCTAAGGGATTAGTAAAATGTAATAATCCCTCATATATAGGGAATGTTTTGGTTTTTTCTTAGTGGATTTCTCCTCCTGAGAGGCCCAGTGGGCAGACAGGTGGGTATCTCCACTTGAAATTGCAGCAAGTATTTCGCAGTGCAAAGGATGTTCCCTGTGGAACATTTTCAATGCCTTGAGCTTTCAGATGTGCTAAAGAGCACTGTGGCTGTACTATCGGCAGTAAAGGTCTCTTACTGCAGTTTATATCTTGTCATTTTTAAAAATCTAATAGTTTCTAACTCTTTTGAATTAATAACGATGGGCAAAATTCTGCTTAGTAACTCTCTTACCAGAAACACTAAAAAGTGCAAACCAAGGAATTTGCTGTCAGTTTTAACAATGGACACAAGAGGGAAAGCATGGCTCAGGGAGAGGGGAACTGGATTTCTTTATCTCAAGGGTATGTATGTATGTTGTTTGGAAAAAGTTTCCAACAATCCATTATACTTACTTATTCTTGGTATTTATTGAAAAATATTCCTCTCTGTTTTTATACACAATTGCTTAACACTTGCTTAACTTTACTTATGACTCATGCTAATGATTCATAGAAAATGAGACATTTGAATCTCCCCTCTCCTTTTGCAACAATACTTCAAGGGAAAAGATGCAGCTGTCCCAGAAGAGAGTGGAAAACTTCAGGGAGCACTGTGGTAATAATAGAGTCATTGTTCGTAATCATTATATATCAGCTTTGACTCTTCCTTGAAATATTAAATTTGCAATCAAATGACCTCATAATGTATCACTGTCTGTATGCATTACAGTACAACTTTTAACATTCTCAGCTGAAATGGAAGTCACTCAGTACTGTTGATGGTATTTTTATTTTAACAAGTAATATCTGTATTTTTATTCTCTGAAGGCTTCCTTGAACAAGGCTTGCTAGTTAAGGATGAAAGGAAATTACGAGAACATTATACCCAAACACTGCAGTTCAAACTGGACGTGCTGTCTCTTCTGCCAACAGATGTGGCTTATTTGAAGCTTGGTTTGAACTACCCTGAACTACGATTTAACCGCTTGCTGAGGATTGCTCGGCTGTTTGAGTTTTTCGACCGTACTGAGACTAGGACAAATTATCCAAACATGTTTCGTATTGGAAATCTTGTATTATACATCCTTATCATTATCCACTGGAACGCATGTATATACTTCGCAATTTCAAAGGTCATCGGATTTGGAACCGACTCTTGGGTCTACCCCAACGTGTCTGTTCCAGAGTACGCACGCCTGTCTAGGAAATACATTTACAGCCTGTACTGGTCAACGCTCACGCTGACAACCATTGGAGAAACACCACCCCCAGTTAAAGACGAGGAGTATCTCTTTGTGGTCATTGACTTCCTGGTGGGTGTGCTGATCTTTGCTACCATTGTTGGTAACGTCGGCTCCATGATCTCCAACATGAATGCTTCCAGGGCAGAGTTCCAGGCCAAAGTGGATTCCATTAAACAGTACATGCAGTTCCGAAAAGTGACTAAGGATTTGGAAGCCAGGGTTATTAAATGGTTTGATTACCTCTGGACCAACAAGAAAACAGTGGATGAGAAGGAAGTTCTCAAAAATCTGCCTGACAAGTTGAAGGCTGAAATTGCCATCAATGTCCATTTGGACACGCTGAAGAAAGTGCGTATATTCCAGGACTGTGAAGCTGGACTTCTCATTGAGCTGGTGCTGAAACTGAAACCTACAGTCTTCAGTCCTGGGGACTACATTTGCAAGAAAGGAGATATTGGAAGAGAAATGTACATTATTAAAGAGGGAAAACTGGCTGTGGTGGCAGATGATGGCATAACCCAATTTGTAGTCCTAAGTGATGGCAGCTACTTTGGTGAAATCAGCATCCTAAATATCAAAGGTAGCAAATCTGGCAACAGGAGGACAGCCAACATTAGGAGTATAGGCTATTCTGATTTGTTCTGCTTGTCCAAAGATGATTTAATGGAAGCCCTCACAGAGTATCCAGAAGCCAAAAAGGCTCTGGAAGAGAAAGGGCGTCAAATTCTGATGAAAGACAATTTAATAGATGAAGAGGCAGCAAAAGCAGGAGCTGACCCCAAAGACTTGGAAGAAAAAATAGGAAGACTTGAAACAGCTCTGGATGCACTGCAGACTAGGTTTGCGAGGCTCTTGGCAGAATACACCTCATCTCAACAAAAGGTGAAGCAGAGACTTGCCAGAGTAGAAACCCGAGTAAAAAAATATGGTAGTGGCAGCTTATCAGTTGCAGAAGCAGAGGCTGAAAAACCTGAGGAGGAGAAAAAGCAGTAATGGAGTATTTATATTTCCTCATTTGTCGCAGACGGTTGAAGCACTGAAAGCCATAAATGTATGTAAATATGTGCGTGCATATATAGACATGATTATTTTTATATGAACTCAAAAGAATGGTTTTTAGCACTTTTAACTGAAGCAGTATTTCCTTGTAAATAGAGCACTGCCACCTTCTTCTTAGGGGGAGATTTGGTCTGGCACTTGGGTACTTTTTTGTACTGGGAGTGGGTTTCTTACAAGTCATGCTCAGAATGTCTGCTTTGTTTGGTATCTGTAGGTCTTGACACTTTGTCTCTTCCCATGCATTGTGCATTAAGAAGGCATTGTATTTGAAGTAGAATGGATTGGGTTTTTAAGGGCTTCAAAATATTTGCAGGGTACCTGCCACACTTTGCTACCTTAGTAGCTGATTAAGTGCATGGACAGAATCCAGATTTCTCAAAATCTGTGTTCTTTCATGGTGTAGAGCCTGTGCGAACAGTTGAGCAATAGCATCACATTACCTGGGCATTGTAATGTAGCCCTGTATGTATGAAATAGCCATGCATCTGGGCGCTTTAGTCTGATTCTTGTTGTTGAGCTGGGCTCTGCACAAAGGACCATGCTGACAGAGTAGCAGTGCTCATTCATGTCCTTTCTGGTATGGTCTGTGACAGCCTTTGCTGCTCTGCAACTGCTTCATTATGGGGACAGAGTGGGAGATCCCCCCTTTTGTTTTTCTCAGCCCAGTTCCATCCTCACTGGTAAAACCCTCACTTGGAAGGGAGTCCCCAAAAGCTCACTGGTGGAAGGCAGCTGGAGCAGCACAGCTTCACCAAACCTAGGAAGGGTGCATGCAGTTCCTGTATGGAGGGTGTTGAGTGAATTCCCTGTCACCCTGTCACCAAGCAGGCAATCCTGCAGGGAGGGCTGTCAGGGCAGGCTGTCCCTGCCTGCCAGCCAGCCAGCTTCCTCCCACAACAGGGTTTCTGCAAGGCAGGGAAGAAGTCCCATGTTGTGAAGTCATTCCAGTCACTAGGTCTATGTTTTCTTCCTTTTCCTTTCTTTTAAGAACAGGTGCCTACTCAACCTCCCTTTCCTATTTACTGCCATCCTTTCTCCCAAGCAGTTGTCACGTTACTGTGTTTCCATTAGTTAGGGAGAAGGCCACATTTGTTCAGGTCCTGCCGAGAGCCTGGTTGTGCTGGTTGATTTTCTGCTCACTGCAGAGTAGTTGTCTGGCTCTGAATTGAATATAGTCATCTGGTCCACTCAGGCTGTTGTGACCCTCAGGGTGGGATGGCACTGAGGTTTCTTGCTCTGTCATATTGCAACCTCAGAATTTGTGTCTTGCACACCCCTCTTAGCTTTCTCTGCCTCACTGCTTCCAGTTTCTTTCCAGGCTTGTCTCCATCCCACCGAGGGCATTTTTTAGTATTCTCCCACTGGGAAGATACTAGCTTTAATTTCTTGCTGTATTTTTCTGTCAGGTGACTTTCCGTATGTTACTTTTATTCTCCCTTATCCCACTGGCTTTTCAAAAGTATTGAGTAGCAGAGGCTGCTCAGCATCTATGGCATGGGAGCTGGATTCTCCAACGGCATTAGGTGTTACCATGTGCACTGCTCTGACTTTTCAGTTGTCCTCAGTCCTGACTGAGGAGCCCTAAAACAGCACGTGGGATTGATGGCCTGCAGGAAAATCGGTGAGAAATCCACTGGGAAGAGGGTGGTTTGACTGGATGGTAGTGGAACGAAAGGAGGTGGTATTGCTAAACTCAGTACAGCTCAGGGCAAGCACCTGTCTCTGGGCAAGCAGCTGTCCCCATTCTATTGACACTTTTGAGCCTGGTGAGGGAGATGAATCTGTCAGTGACTAAGGAAAGGAACTTTACCAGCAACACTGGCAAAGGGACCACTGGGTAGTAGATGTCCACATATGGCCCATGTCTAAATTCCTCTTTTCATTGGCCTAGAAGGCGACTACACTTAGGTATCTACTGTAGACTGGGCTTAACCTCTATTATCAAAATTTCCACCAACTACAAGTGGTTTGGAAATAAGCTGAGACCTGTATGCAGCCAGTGGCATTGGGGAGTATTGGCCCATCCTGTCCTTATTTTCTTTAAGGACTTGAGACCAATGGGGGAGGGCAGAGAGGCTGCTTTTGGCAGCTGTGTGGTACCCTTGCTCCCCCTGAGGAAGGTTGGGCTGATGTGAGCTGGGTAGGCTCATGGCAGTGTCCCACTGCAAGCATAGACAGGGCAGGCACAGGCTGCTGCACTTGCAACTTTCACCGTGTAAGAAAGGCAAGTACCGCACTCACCTGTGGCTGATGTGAACTGCTGTGCTACTCTAACACCACATCTGGTAGGGGTTTTCTACTTACCAACATGTTCTACATTAGTCATCATTCTCTGTAAATACCTTAACTATCTACCCAATGTAGTACAGCTGTTCCAGCCCAATAGGTATATACAAGTAAAACTGTTTTAAGTACTATTTATACAAATTTACACCTGTTGAAAAACCCCACAGAACTGCTTCTTTACCTGATGGATCAGAACAGCCTAATCTACCGGCTCAGTATATGTTTGCTATTCTCTTTCCGTGCCTCTTGGTCTGGTTTTCATATGCATTTTGATGCTACTGGCTTCAGTCACATTGAAACATACAGCTTCTGGCATGATGACATCACATCCTTTGACATCTTTAATCTCTGTAAGATGTTTCCCCCCCATCTTTAATGTGGCTACAGCAACGTACATTAAAATATTTTGAGTAATGTTCAAGCAACTCTGTGTTTTCTCTTACCCATATCACTCCAGATTTTAGTATTTCATGACAGACTTTGATCATGTCAACATTACACAGCCTGGAAAATTCTCAGCTTGAAGAGATCGGAAGTGACAGAAAACCAACTGGGAATGGTGGTCTCCCCTCACTGTAGGGCAGCTGGTACACAGCTTTGGTCCCGTGCCCAGTTTTGACACCATCACTGTGTTTGCAGATACCACTCGGGCACAAGAGCCCAACCACCACCCCACTGCCCAAAGGGTGTCCGGTCCTGTGGGGCACAGAGCCTGTTGGGCTCTTCATGCCTCTGCCACCTGTCTCCTGTCCTCCCCTTCCCCAGCTCCATGCAGGGTGGCACAGCAGGGACAGTGCCTTGTCTTGCAGAAATAAGTGTTTGCAGCTTTCTGCTACTCACACACACATCACCTACCAAAAATTACCTGGTAGTGGTGGGGCTGGGGTGGTCCTTCAACCCCGCCACAAGAGAAAGCAAGAAATGGGACAGCGCTTGCAGAACACAGGCCCCGAATCTCCAAATGGGGTTAATGGCTGCAGCATTTACTGCACATGGGGGCATGCAGGCTGCCATGGGTGGCTATTGCTGCTCCAAACTGCCTATGCTGACTGAAACATCAGATAGGCAAAGACGATGTTTAAACATCTGCTCCATGTGCAAGAGATGCTGGAGCATCACACCATGCCCCAGCAGCTGCTTGGAGCAAGCTCTTCCAGGGAAAAGGCCTCAAGTCATGGATCCTGTGCCCTGACAGCAAATGATTCAAGCCTTGCTGCTCTTGGAAATGCTCTCAAATCCTTTTACCCTCATCCTCTACTATTATTTACTTTACAGTTTTTACAGTAGAAAACTGCTCTGGAAAATTCGATGAACTGGACAACAGAAGGGGCAGTGACAGCAAAACAGATTGTGTATTTGTACAGCTGAGAGTGGAATTTAATTTGACTGTGCCGCTCTTTCTTCAGAGACAGCCCAGGAGAGTACACCCTGCTTTTAATTCTTTTCTCTGAGGCATCTGCTTTACAGTTTTATTCCTGCCAAATATTTAATAATGTACAACAAGAAGGCTCTGCTTTACATTAAAAAACAAGCTGCTTATTTCCCTTTCCCCAGCAAAAGTGCCAGTGCTTTCTCTGAACTGGTCTGTATGTCGCTGGCTTGGAAGACACATTCCTATCTGTATCACTGATGATACCAAGGATGAGAGAGATTTTCCACAGGCCAAACCTAGGCCACGTTGTTCAGTGAGATAACACAGCCAGGAAAGCTGCTCTTCACCCTGAAGGTCTGCAAGATGATAGCCTTTGCACTCGGCTTCAACGTGCCCCAGCTCTTCTATTCATGTTTCCAACCTGGAACAAACAGAATCAAACACTTGTTTACATAATTCAGCATTTGTAAACACCCTGTATGTATCCCTGAGAGCAAAATTAATTATGCACTAAATGGATCTAGCAACTGTACAGGGAGTTAAAGCACAGGATTTCAGCTGTGGCAGCTTTCCTAGGGGAAGTCATCAATCCAGGACTTCCCATCTCACCCCCAGCCCCATTCACAGTCCAGAGCAGGAGGAGAATGCTGCCTGGGAAGCCCTTACAGGGAGGATGGGGAAGCCTTACTCCCTTCCACTCTACCCTGGGTGGATGAGGAGGGAAATAACACACACAAGCCCCGAGGAACAAGCTCTGGGGCTAAGCATGGTCAGGCCTTTTGTTTCTGAAATTCAGATTTTGCAACCATTTCCAGTTCACAAATCTAAGGCCAAGGCCTGCTGCTGCCAACTTGCCGCTTCACTGTGGAAAATACAATTCAGCTGTTCTGTGTTTGCAATCCTCACCCTTCCACACCCTAGGAGGACAGACCTGAATTATTTAAGCAATTATTTAAGGATGAACACAAACATTAACTTTACTCCAGATGCAGCAGTTCTCACACAGAGATTTCCCTTCATCAGCTCTGCCGTTTCTGCTGGACTCCTGTAGGGAAAAGCAGGTTGTGGTGCCAATGGCTCAGCTTCCACGGGCCATCTTTCCAAGAGGCAGAGGAGGACACTGTCCAGCTCTAACAGAGACCTGTCTTATTTATATAGGTAAATCAGAGTTAGGTTACTAAAAACCACAAGTGCAGATACATGAAATGAATTACTAATTACTGCTATTCCATTTTTCTTTCCTCAGTGTTTGTGGTGGCTGGTACCAACCTTTCTGTAACAGGGTAACTGAAGAACAGGAACACAGAAAATCAGAAAAGCACAACTGATGGACAGCTTGATGAACAGCTATTAATTTCTCAGCTTTTCCTCTATTTTAATATGTCATTTCTTCAGTTTTCTGGCAAGAAAAAGAAAACCCCAAACCATTCTGTTCTTATTGCCAAGTTATTTCCTCCCATTGTTCTGGAAGGGGAGCCCCCTCCCCAGCAGCCACAATACCTGAGCAGCCCATCCAGGTGTATAGCACAGCAAGAACCCATGGGCACTGTGTGCCTTTCCAGAGAAGGAGACAGAGAAACACAAAAGGATTTATTTTGCCATAGCCTGTCTCCAGGGCTGATGAATCAAAACCAACCAGGCTGTAAAGATCTACTCTTTTTAGGAGAACAGATTGCCAGTTCCCCACTGAAGTATTTTACTTGCAGAGTAGTGCAGATAATTCACCCAACTTGCTTCAGTGGGATTCCCACTATTTTCAAATTACTTGCAGATTTAGGCTGTTTAAGTTCTCAAGGCTGCTTGTTCACAGGTATCTGTCCAATGCTTGGCACAGGGCAGCCTCTCTTACAGCAGCAACTTTAGGCACTCTTGTTGAAGCAAAAGATCCAGAGGTGGGATTTTTAATAGTTCTGAGTACTGGAAACCAAATGCCTCCTCTCCTTGCAACAACACAGCTGCCTCTGATCACACTTGCATGAAGGCTAGGAAAAACAGCTGATGTCTAGCAAGACAAAGCTGCAGAGCTTTTCTAGGAAAGCACCTTTCCAAACATAGCAGTTGCCAGCACAGCTTATTTATCCTGTCAGCTGCAACCAGGCTCCTCCATGCATGGTTCAGACCCAAGTGCTGACAGTACAGATGAGGCTCACGGCTCCCAGGCAGATTGACAGAGGAGCTGCCCTAACCAGAACACTTTCAGTTCAGCATTTCCAGGCTGACTGTTGCACCAGTCATAACCCAAGTGCAGCGCTAGCACTAGCAGCTGAAGGAGCATTAGTGAGATGAGGAAGGAGAGGGACAAGAGCAGAGCCATGCAGTACCTCGAGGCATCTAGTGGCAGTTCAAAACCTCAGCCAAGAACAGGGGTGACAGATCTGACAGAAAATGGAGAAGCACCAAGCAGCTCAGCTTACTGTCCCTGGGGAAGGGAGGCTGTTACAGAATCTGAAGCACCAGAAAGCAGACAGGGAAGCCCCTTTCCATCAGCCTTCTGATTTATACTTGAAGTTTGGTGGCCAGGAGCCCAAACCAGACTGATGGATGACAGAGATGACTCCAGTGGAGCATGCTTCCCCATCTCCAGCTACTGCCAGTGCTGAGGGCAAAAGTGTTGGGAAGCACAGCAGACCTGCCTACTCCATGCAGGTTTCAGTCCTACACAGCTTCACTCTCACTTGGGAGGGAGAAAGGAAAATTGCAGAGTGAACTCAGGAGATGGTAAGATCAACTGATGCTGCCATCAGCCACTAGGAGACTCCAGAGGCTGCAATAATCTCCAAGATTCCCAGAAGAAAGGTGAGAAACAACAGAGTATGGCTGCTGGAGGCTCTCACCTTGCAGGTTCTATGAAGAAATTGCTGAAAGTGCCCATTTTTAGCCCCCTCCAGCTCTGCAGCAGAAGGCTTGGAGGCAGCAGGCAAGTCACTGCTACTGTTTCAGCGACACCAGCTGCCCCCATTGCCACTGCTGGTCTGCAGCAGGATGTGGCAGCCAAGAGAGTGCTGGCTCCAGGCCACCCTCTGTCCTTCGTGAGAAGCCAAGAGCACAAAAGAGAAAGAAGGGACTAAGCACATCCTCTGAAGGTGGCAACAGCTGCAGTGGGTGGTCCCAGAAAGAGAATCCTGAACCCAGGAAACCATTCCTAGGGCTGAGACACCGAGAAGGCCTCTCCTTCAAAATCAAAGCCAGCAAGGAAACCTGCTTGGATAAAACTGCTTGTCCAAAAAGCAGCAGGACTGGAGCAGGATAGCCTCAAAGGCCCGAGGACACTGTCTGGAACAACTTGTGGCCCAGGAGCAATGCTCTCACCTGGCCTAGCTGCTGGCTGTTCCAACTGGGCAGAAAGCAGAGCCTGGTCGCTGCAGCTCCACAGCAGCTGGACAGAAATTTTGTTAGAAAGGATATCCTCTTTGGCACGTGACAATAGTTCAGTCACAAATCTTCTGGTTGCTGCAGTTTTTACCTTCACCTGACATTGCTCAGTATGCGCTGTGAGCCAAGGCCATAGGAGCAGCATCCCTGCATGCACAGTTGTTTATAGCTGAGCTGTGCTGCATGCCCTTCCAAAGGCAGAAGCCTAACTCCAGCAATCACTGCCTTTGAGTCAGTTCTGCTCTTGTCTCAAAACTCTGCACAAACCTCTGCAGTAAGATAACAGAGCAGTTCCCAATGACACTTTATTATCCTAAAATAGAATAATGATTCCCACCCTCTACTTTCATCTCCAGTGACCCTGTCTCATTTTCCCCCACAAAAATCACAAAGCAAGATATATACTGAGCAAGATATCCATAAACACAAGCACACTAAGCAAACTTCAGTTATTTATCAGGATCACTCTTTTGATGTATCCTACAAACACTGCAGAACAGAACAAAACTACACTTGCATATTGGAAAGCTGCAAAACTGCAGTTAAAACCACTTTCCCACACACATTTTAATTTTGTTAGTGAAAAATAATAAAAATCAACAGCCTAAGACACCTTTACATGCAGCACTAGAGAAAAATACAATGACATTATTCATGGGTTTTCTGGGTAAGAAGTGCCCTGTCTTAAAGACAAATACCTGTATTAACTCTTATTTCCAAAGCAGTGTCCCTTCCATGACATGGTATAAAACTGAGATTTTTAGTAAATTTTAAGTCCTTGATGTTCTTACAAATTTGGTGACAATTTTATTTAAACTTTCAAGCATAAACAAGAACTGTAGGTAACATCACAAACCCTTGTGACTCACACTAAACATCATAAACTCAGTTCTTGTCAGGAAAGATTTGATTTTGCATAGCTAAATTTGGAAGGAATTCCTGCTCCATCTTGCACAGTGAAATGCTAGTTTTTCTGCGTAATAAATAAGGCACAACTCAAACGTTCCACCCAACTGAAATATCTTCATCCTGAAAATTCTTGAGACAACCAGGAAATTTTTAATCCTCTAGTGAGATTAAAAATTTACCTGGAGGTCACTGGCTACAACACTGCCAGGGAAACACCTTAAAGCTGATGATGGGGGGTGGGGTTTGTCCTCTTCCAGCACATCAGTTGCATGGAAACCTGTGTCCAGCTCCCTGCTCCACAGAGCAGAAACCCAGAGAAGCATCTGGGCAGCCCACACTGTAGGCCACCTGGAGGCTCAGCCCTGCCTGGCATTACATGTGGTATGAACCCCCTGCTTCAGCAGTGAAGACCACTGTTGGATGACAGGCACAGACTGACTGCTGAAATACCGAGTTGCTTGGAGCCCTGCGCCCATTACCAGCCCATTCCAGCATCAGCTTTCCTCAAATTGCAGGGTTGGAGGGGTCCCCTTGGCTGCCACAGTCCCATCTCAGTCCGCTGCCTGCCAAATGGAAGACAAGCAGAGTCAGAAATTCAGAAAACACTGTTTCTTAGTTAACAGTTCTCATTCCTGATGACTGTTACTGAAATCTTTTCAGCAAGAAGCAAAAGCTTTCATCTTTTGAAAGGTGGTGCTCAGTTCCTGCAGTCACGTGCTAATGTACCTTCAGAGCTAAATAAAACCATCCTTCACTCCTAACGAAATCTGAAAAAATGCCGTATTAAGGTAATTATTTTCAGTGTGTCTTGCATTACTATCATTTTGAGGCACATGATTCTACAAAACACAGACAAAAGCCTGATGCCCCCTTTGCACCGCAGCTGGAAACATCTTGTCAACCTATTAGGGTGCAGAAGGAGATACCCAAAGGGGCATTTCACTTGTCAAATGACGCAATGCTCAGATGTCCAAAATGTTTTCTTCTTAACATATTAAGGACATCCTATGAAGAGAGCACCAGCACACTGGCATCAGATTCCTACCTTGGAAGAGGAATATTCTGTCTCACTCACAAGAGTTATTTCAGTGACGCGTAAATACACTTAAGTTTCCAAGGTAAGCTTTGTCAACCTAAAATATGCTAAATGCTGTTGAAGGACTGAGTGAGGGTGAAAGACATTCCAGGTGTGCCTGCCTGGAGCCCAGAATAAAACCCAAAAACCTTAAAATGGCATGTTTGCTTTCAAGCAACAGAAGGCTGACTAACACTTCTGCAGGGCAGGAATGCAGCCTGAAGCTACAAGACTTCAAGATGGATTTATTTTAAACTTTATCAACTGCTCCTGCTAGACAAGTAGCACATTTATAACACCACTAAGGAGAGAAAGTTTCAATATAGTGGTATTTTGGGGGAGGCAGTATATACTTAAATGAGAAATAGGTCAAAGATGAAGTACTTAGATCTTACCTGAAAAGCATTCCTTGGCAAACAACTTAGGCTTTTAAAGGCCAATACAATTAGGTATGTTTTTAATCTTAATGCTAAAGGAAAACAGAAAAACCATATTTACCATGTCAGCACTTCAGCTAGAGGACTTCGTGTTGCTATCCAATTACACTGTCTGCACAGCTTTTAGACCTACATAAAAACCCCCAACATGAATCACCTGTCAGATGGGTGTAACCACATCAGAATAAAACAAGTTATAGGGATACAGCTTAAAGTATCAGACTGTTGAGGCAGTACCTACCACACAGCAGTACCACGACGTGTTCATGCTTGTAATGAAGCACCTCAAGGCACTTGGCAAATCTTGTTCTCACCACCTATAGCAAGAGATGCTCCAAACCTGAAAGGTTCAGCAAGCACTGTCGTCAGCTGCCCTACTGAGAGGTAGGATATGTTGTGTATTCCTCTTCAGGGACATGCAACAAGGTGGACCTTCAAGAAGGCATGTCTTAAGGACCACTTTGAGATCAAAGGCCAGAAGACAGACAGCACCTCTCCCTCCCCAGCACATTTCAGTCCCTGTGTCCAGGTCATCTGGCATTGGCTTGGATTTGAGACGGGAACATGGATAGACCCCACATCACTACAGTTCATTACTGGAGTTTTCTGTACCTGCAACCCTTAAATTATGCCATACCAGAACATTTTCTAATGAAATAATTTAATATCCAATTTATCAAAGTAAGGAAGTCACTTATTTTCTTTTTCACTGAATCACGGTGAAAAAAGGTCATTGTTTTATTCAGCATCGTAGTTACATAAAAGTTGTCTGTTTCTATTACTAGAAAGAATTTATTAAAATAGTCCTGAAAGACATCTTTTCTTTCTCCAATGATTTCAAAACTATGCCTTTTAATGCCAATTCCACACAGTCACGGGTTTGATCGGTAGTAGCCAGTTATAGCAACTGTCAAGGCACAAGCTCAGCTCTGCACACCTGCTGTAGCTTGTATTGTAAAAGAGATATGCCAGTTACATTTTCACTTAAAAATGCATAATCCCTTCATCACGTATTGCAACAGGAGAAATTAACATTAAACACAGACTATGAAAGGTAAAGGATTTATTTCTGATATGATTTGTAGAGTTAAATTAAAAACCTACTGAATACTTTATGTAGTAGATGAACATAACCTTAGTATTATTTTCTAATAGTTTATTTAATGGTTGGAAGTGTACAATATGAAGTAGGCCTCACGTTTAATATTGTTCAATTTTGCTTATTGTTAGATAAGATTAAAATACAGTAGCCAACCCTTTAGATTATGGTGCAACACTGATCATGTGCCTTGATAGGTAGGAAAAACGATTCATTAAATAAATGATGACATAACATGTAGGGAAGACTTTGGATTGTCTATTTGAAATGTCAACATAATAGGCAATTAAGAATAAAACTTCATTTTAAGTGCACTTCCACATGCTTGGTTTATAATATAGCAAAAACTTCCTATCTTTTCTTCCAGACACTTCACTCCCTACTCTAAAGCTGTTCAGTTGAAAATGCACTTTCCCCAGTAAACTTCTTTTTTTAAAAAAGTAACTAAAATTTCTACCCTTTCATATGCTAAGAAATGTTTCCTAATTAAAAACAGTTTATTACAAGACATGTGAAGACAACATATAGTGAAATGAATTTTAATTGTTGTGCTGTGACTAAAGTAAAGTTCTCAAGGCTGCAATTTAACATTCCAAGTTCTCCCTTCCATCTTTATTGATTCTTAAGATTTTGCACAGAAACTCTTTGGGGGCTAGAACAGCAGTAATTGCATCACACTGTTTTCCAAGACTTCAAGTTTCAAAAGCAAACTCCTCAAAAAGTACAGTTCTTGATTTGATTAGATACAGGGACAAAAATATAGCACATACTTGAAGGTTACATGGTCTACAAATGATGGCAATATTTTCCTTGGGAGAGAACAGTTTGTTTTCTTGTAAATACTCAAAAAGGCTCAACTTCAAGCAGTAATAAACACAAGCAAAAGTGATTTAACCCTTAAAATAAATATTCAGGAAAACCTCTCTGTACATACAAGTGAAAGAATATGTAACACTTTCACGCTAAAAGAAAAAATAAAGATTTTGTTCATATAAGCAGCTGAAATCTGCTGTTCCAGCCCAATGTCCCCAGTAAAGAAGGGAGGCACAAACACAGGTGACTACTGTAGCTCACTATCTTATGGCCTTTTTGGACAGGGACATCATCACCATCATTTTTTAATCCCTTTTGTTATACTTATTACAGCATGCCAAATCCTTTGGCATATGTGATGGCCTTCAATAATCTTTCTTTAAGCTTTTCTTTGCTTGAGTACTCCGGAAGCAAAAGTACATTAAAGCATGTGTGAGATGTAGGTAACCTGCGGGGGAGAACAAAAACACAAAAAGAAGAAAATAATTCAGATCTGGGAACATGCAGTACATGCAGAAGAAATACATCACTATTTCACAAGTCCAAAAATAATGCATTTAAAGAAAATCTACTTTTCTTACAGTTTCAACTTTCAGATTTAACTAGGTCAATAACTTAAACTGAAGCGAACTCTCTGCTTTTATGAACAAACACACAACATGTAGATTTTTTTCCCCTTTATTTACCTCTCCGTATCTGGGCCATTTTTGGCTATGATCATCTTTAACTTTCCAAGTCCTCCCACAGGCGCTCTGTCTGTTCCTGTTGTAAACTGTAAGAATAGTCTTTTCTGTTCATCCGTAAATGAATGGACTATTTCCCAGAATTCCCTATGAAAAAGAAATCAAAAATTAAGTGAAGTGTAGATTTTCTTCGGTGTAAATGATACTTTCAAAAGTAATTGAATTTTGGAGATGTAGCAATTCTAATCAGTCTTAACATCAAGTTTACAAGTTGCATTCGTAAACCAAAACTAACAGAATGTATTTACCAGTCAATGAGATTCAGAAGTAGAAATCAGAGTATTACCCAAACACAGCAGTTTAACAGTCTTTAAACATTAGTTTGGCTGATAAGTGTCTTGCAGATAGTCCTTCTTTATTTTATTATACCTGTTTCCTAAGGAATCATACTGATGCAACTATGCTTATACCATCTCCTCTTTACTAATGACAATACTTGAGTAAAGTGAAATTATACGTAAGGCATTTGCATCTCCAGTACTAGAAAAATACTAAACGTTACAATATTAAATTCATTATGAAGAAACAGGCAGATAAAGTGCTTTTTATCTTTAAAAAAATAGAAAAAATTACCTAATAATAAGAGAGTCTCTTGTATAGCCACCATCATATTCTGTGGTTTCTTCTAGTGCTTGAAAATCTAAATTCTGTAAGAAGACGATATTTTTAAAGATGACCACTAATTATATACTTAGGATCAAAAAAAGCTCCACTCCCTGGTGTACATTCAGAATTCTTACCCTACTTCCACAAATAAGTAATTCAATTTCCTCTGGTCTAAATAAATATTTCAAAGGAGATTCATTGGTCACCATGTGGAATCCTCTCCGAAAGGCCTTGAACTGCTTTTCTACTGATTTATTGAGTATATAGTCAGCATACAGATTGACAAATTCCTGCAAGAAAACAAATTCCAAAAAACGTTAGTGCTTCAACACATGCCACTTGAAGTACCTCCCAAAGAATATAAGACCCCCAAATATGTGTAATTATTTAATTCTACATGGATTAATTATGTGGGCTTAGCTTCTATTCAGCAACAATAAGGAACGACTCTCAAATATCGCTCAAATAGGCCAAACACCACACCCAGAAGCTATGCATGCACGTACTGATGCTTTCTTTAAGAGAAGCCTTTTCTGTTTACAATTACCCTGTGCTACAGCAATTTTAAAAAGCTTTTGCATTTAAAATATGTGAGACCAAACCTTCATAGGGTACCATATAATTCTACTTACATATAATAAGTATATCTGAGAACTACAGATTCTGTTTAATGGTTGAGCATACCTTTCTGTTTTCATTGGTAATAGGAATTTTATCACCGTTTTCCTTTAAATCATGCATCATTGGATTCCCAAAGAGATCCGTGTGAGATATTTGAAACGTTATCATCATATCATCTTCCACACTTCCTTCATACTCTAGCAAGTCTCTCAAACTCTGGTAAAGAACCTAACGGAATAAGAAATGCATGCCTGTCAAAAATAAGCCTCAATAGATTTGACCAAGTAATACCAGAAGATATAAAATTGCCTGCCTCAAAAAAGGGTTGTTATATTCCGTGACATGTCACCTAAAGTCTCCCACAGCAGTCCAAACAATGTTTTTACAAAGCTCAGCATTTGTAAAAATAAACAGCAGCAGCAGTTATTAAGATAAAAAAGAAACATGGTAATGAGCAATAAAGAGCCTATCAGTACCCAGCAATCTTCCTAAATGCAATGGTCAAACCTGCAGCTTAAGAGCCATTAATCACTTCCTCTTCTTTTTAACTCTTTTGAAACGGTATTAACTTTTGGCATCTAGAACATGTTACACTAGTAACTTAAAATCAAAGAAAACGATGTCTTTTCTATCAGATAAAATTCAGGCAGCAGGCTTTTATCTCATACATCTTGATTTAAAACCCAAACCACTAGGAAGTAATCTTGAAGCAGCACGGATGGAGCAGTCTCTAATGTAAGAAGACATTTATAACAGCAAAAAATAAATCACAAGTTAGGTCAGAATTTACGAAGTGGAATCTGAAATTACCTGTATGAGTTTGCTCTATTCAAAGGAGCAACCAGCCTTCCTCCCTGCTATGCCTTAGGAAAAGCCCAAGACTCTCTTGGAAACCAAAGGCTATGCAGAAAAGGAACAATTACTTGGCTGAGACAGAGGCATAGGGTTAAAGAATGCAAAGGGAAGGTAAAAGCAACAACTGTATGCAACTATGTTTTTATAGTGAAGTAGAAATAATAAATTTATTTTCAATGTTTTAATTATTGAAACTTTACATGTAAGCCTCAACCTCTTACTATCTGCACCTTTTTGACCTTTAAAAATACCTTGCATTGAAAATGACTGGACGTGGAACCGCTGGCAGTGAGGGTTGGTGAACACCCTATTCTCTATGCTCTACAGCATTAGAAAAAACATTGGGATGCTTGACTACTGCAAATTTCATTTTGGTTTGAAAAGCTCTGAAGCGTTTAAGTTGTGTTAGAGCACAAAGAGTTAAAGAAGGATTATTTTAAAAGAAGTTGGTGTAGGTATCAGAGAAGAAATGTAAGAGCAGGGAAGAAAGACTAGGAAAGGACCTGACTGCCTTGTTCCATAGAAATCAATCCACTTTTTCTGGCACAAAATGTTTTGAGTATGTAGCAGAAATTAGAGGAAACTCGGGGCACTGTCTATTTGTCAACATTATTATACGGAGAAACTGGTCGAATCTGGCATGCTGCTGTATGTAGCCATCCAAAGCAGACCGGACAATGTATTTGTTGATCACACGTGCCTCATTTTAAAAAATGAAAGGCTAGTCCTTTTTAAACTATCATTTTACTCATCTTCTTTGAACAGCCGAAGATTTTGCATAGCTGCTTATAAAAGGGGAATGTCCCACCATTTGAAATTAAATGAAGCTTGCTAACAACTCCCACCAGCTAACAGGAGGGGAAGCTACTGGTGACCTCTGACTGCGGGTGGAGCACGGCCAAGACATCCTGTATGCATGCTTGTATGCTCTATCTACTACAGCTCATGTACAGCTCAGTGCTTTTGTACAGCCACTGGCTGGGAAGGGGTGGGGGAAGATGGACTCTGATCACTGCTTCCAAACTGTAGGGATATTCGTTAACTGCCTCATGTATCTTTTGCTTTGGACAAAAACCAGAAAGATCATCACACCTTCGCATGTCTGCCATTACTTTCACTTTTTTTTTGGTAGACATCTACTTCTACAATAGCTATAAAGAGCCTAATTTTAGAAGTCTGTTTCGGAAGATACCATTAATATACTTATTTATGCTTAATGGAGCTTGCTGATACTTAGCAATTCATGCAGTAAAAAAATAAAACAAAACTTTACTCACACCCAGCCCTATTTGTTGACTTTGTAATTCTGTCTCCTCCAAACCAGAGATTTTATTGCTTATGAATTTATT
Source organism: Grallaria varia (assembly GCA_013396735.1). NCBI lineage: Eukaryota > Metazoa > Chordata > Aves > Passeriformes > Formicariidae > Grallaria > Grallaria varia. Next base: position 214,073 of record VWZG01003581.1, read on the forward strand.
TTAACAAACACAGACTCTTCACACAAATCACTGGTTATTTCACTTTCAGCTGACAGTAGTCTTGCGTTGAATTTAAATCTAGATTAAGTTATTGCATGGAAAATGCATTAATAAGCTCAAAGAATATAAGGAACTCACAGGATGAGAGTCAGCCAGATCACGGAAAGTTCCTTTTTTGCCCATTAGCTTCCTGTAGACGACCATGGGAAAATGTACATCCAGTATACAGTTGTTGTAAATAGCCAGACCCAGTACTATGCCTATCAGGGTAAACTGACCCTCAGTTTCAAAAGAGGACGGATTAAACCAGAACAGTTTTGTAGATTCATCATACGTGAACATCCCTGTAAATAAAAATAAAATCAAATCGATAAATAAATAAAAAATCGAACAATTTTGGTTACAATTCAATACAAATGACACATAAAACTTACCATTATGAACCCATTTGCATTAGCCTTTAAAACATGTTTAACTTAACATTATACTGACTTTAATGGCAAAGAGAAACTACTTACCTAAGGGTAATTGGAGCTGCTCAAAACACTGTTACTCATACCACCACTAAAGGTATGCAAGAGACCGGTGATACAACATCTGCAACACCCACTGAAGCTGTACCTACACAGGCTTTCATCCCCTGCCATTTCTGAGGAACCAGCAGCACACTGTCAACACGGATTTAACTCTGACAAACACAACAGTGCAAGACAAGAACACAAAAACCATGTGGATGAAACTATCCTGAAGGATTCCAATGACTAAAAAGTGAAAGGCTTTCCTCAAAGGCTTTTTCAGGCCGGTTCCAGCAAAGGATCAGGACTAGATGCAGCCTTGTGACTGAGTTAGAAATGACAAAGATGGAGCACACATGATTTCAGGGTCAGGTGCCCAAAAGATTTGTTTGCTTGTTTCAAGGACCATTGATTCTGCAGCTATTACATACATCTTAACTTGAGGGGAAAATGGACCATGGGACTGTTTCACAGGAGGGGTTGCAAATTTAACAGCTTGTCACTGTCAAAAGGGAGTCATTTTGCTTTGTCTCCTGCTCTTCATTCAGCTCACTATTTCAGGTGAACAATTCCTGCCCAGTGCACAAGGCGAGCACTGAAGACTTCAACAAAAAGCTGAACTGGCACATGCCTGAAGCTGCAGAAAGAAGATATGAATATGCAGACAAGAGATGGGCAAAGAATCCCTTACCCTTTTGGCTGTATCAAAACACAAGATCGCATTTTATAAAACCAGAGTTTGTGTACAGGCTGTAAATTCTTTAAATTAATCCCAGAATAAAATCCACTGATTATTTGACTACAGTATTGAAATAAGATAGATGCAAACTCCATGAATTTAAGGGGAGAGAGAGACCACCCTGGGCAAGTATAGCCCCCGTGACCTGTTGCTTGTACAGCTAAGCCTCATGTTTTCCAGGCAGAACACAAAAAGTTTCCCAGGCTCCTTATTCCCAACACACGAGAAGTCAGATGTGGCCAAGAATATCAACTACATTTGTCACAAGGATTTATCTTGTCAACTCTTAAAAGATATGCTTATTTACACCCTATGCAGATGTACAAATTGATTACTAACCCACAAGAACAGAGCCACAAAATTACTCAAAGACTGAAAATGTCACCTTCAGCCAAGACATTAAGACTGATTTCTCATTCAATGTAAGGAAATTAACTGCAAGCTCATTCAGAGACTCTGACTATTTCCCAAAATTGATTATTTTATCTCAGTAAGGTACTAAGACAGGGTCAGCTATTCAGAGAGCACACAAATAACAGACTGACACATCAGATAAGGTAACTGAAAAATCAGACATGGATGAGCAACTCAGGCATAACTGGAGAAACATACAGAATTATATAGAATCTTGTATTCCATTTTCTGAATTGACTGAAGTAACTTCTGGATTGCTGGCACATAAAAGCAATATGAGTTGTACTTTCTGGAAGATGACGGAAGAGTTAAACTGTCAAAAGAAACTAATATCTAATAATGAAGGATTAACAGTTTACTCAGATCCTCATCTGGAAACACTTTGATGTGAAACACAGTATTTTATTCCCTGACCAAAATCAATACTATAGTACATTAAAATCATAACGAAACACCAGAAGAAACTGGAATCTACAATAAGGGGAAAACAACTGTACAGTGTTGTTAGGAATATTATATGAAGTTATCACTTCTTCTCTTTTTCCATGGTGACTGTTGCTCACAAATCCAGTATTTTTTTCTGAGTTACTGCCTCCTCTGAGTAAAACTTTACAGTATGGAAACACTTGAAAAAAATCAAAGAAACTATTACAACAATATACATCACTCCATACATACCTATTAGAGGATAGAAATTTTAAACTCCTTTGTTTTCTCAGGTAAATAAGTGTTTACAAGTCAACAAGTCAAATTTGGTATATATGGTACATATATAAACTGTTATGCTGCAATGCATATTAATAGATGCCAAAGAAAATATGATTGTGAATGCAAGCTACATTTTCTGCTTTTACACGCTTACACCAAAAGCCAATAAATGTCCTTTTTTCCCGCCCCAAGAGTTACTATGAATACAAAAAGTGTACATACTTTTTTACTTTGAATACAAAGTAAAATTAAAATGTGCATGTGCATCTAATCTATAAGCACAGTGACTACATATACATTGGCTGCATCTTAGCTGAAGCAGATTTCAGCATTACTAAAAAAGAGCTTTTCAATATAGGCTCCCACACAACTTCTGTTTAGATAAACTAAGGTTAAAAATGTATTTATTTCACATTGGAAATACAACTTCGTCTGTCAAAGTACTATGACTTCCTTATTTTGCCATACTTTAATTTATTCCAAGTAAGTCTGCTAATTCAGATTCAAATCTCTCCAAGTTAGTAGCAGTTTACAGAGTGAGTAAGGCTTGTCTACAGTTTTGTAACACTTGCTGTAAGAACTGCCTTGCATATGGTGAAAGGCAAGTGCCAAGGTTCATACTCTGTTACTAATTCTGAGGCCTTCCTCTTTAACCCAGTCAAAATGGATTTCTTTGTATTTTCATAAATCTTCTGAGCTACAAAACCAAGAACAGCAGCTTTCTTTCTTTAAAATGTCTAATGAAACCAAGTTAACTTTTGAGCTTCTTTAATGGAAACCATTACAGGAAGTACACTGTGACATCATATTTCACATAAAACATGAAATTAGTATGGGAACCTGGCAGGTCTCATTTCTATCCTAACACAAAGTATTCATATAATTTTATAACATTTTAATATTTCCAGAGTAGCAGACAAAACTGCATACTAAAAGCAGCATGTCCTTGCATGTATAAAGATGGAAGCACAAAAGACTGGTGCAGGAAAGCAAGGGAAAAAAGCGTAAGATGGAAATATGACTGCTAAAATACAACTGAAATTTTGGCTCTGATGTATCAAATTGCTTGTGATTCTTAACTAACTACAATCAAATTTGACATTACTGCCACACTTTGGATCTGTAGAACTGAGACTACCAGATTTATTAAGCTGGAGGAAGGGGATGAAATAACTCAAGAACTCACCATAGTCCTACTCTTGCTTTATTGCAGAAGCTCTTCCTCTTTGGTTTGATTACTAATTCTAGAAGCTAATCACAAAGCAAAGTGAGGAGAAAGGTGAGAGAACAAACAAAGGAACCCTGCAAATAAACCCTGTACTACTGATTTGTATCTAAACAAGCAATGACAGCTCTCACTAACTACACAGTTACTCCTTTCATCATGCCTCCTTAGGAGGATGACTGATGATGACAAAGAGCCACAAGGTGTGTCAAATACTCTCATGATCACCACTGAATCTGGACAGCTTCAGAGAGAAGCAGCAGCACACATAGAAAGGCAATGCATAAACACAGAACAATCCAGACTGGAAGAGACCTGCAAAGATCATCCAGGTCAACCTTTCGTGAGAACAACATGTTAAATTAGTAAATTATTAGAACACATACCAATATCTGGATTGAAGATTTCTTCCACAACCAGTTGAAAAAATTCTTTGGAAACACCTCCTTCATCTACTCCTTGTTCTCCTTCAAATTCAACATACAATTGCTTCTTCAAGTCTGCAGGATTTTCCATGGCAATCATCTCTAGCTATTGAGAGAACAGATAGAAGTATTTCATTAGTAAATCTGTTTACTAGAAGAGTTTACTCAAACCTACTCTCCAATTTTAAGAAGAAAGCAAGCATAAATCACAACTGTAAAACAACACAGAAAACAACAGTAACACTAAATTACTCAAACATTTTAGAATCTGGGGATTAACACAGCAAGAAACTTGCCACAGATCTGATCTGTCAGCCCATTAAAGCTCAGTCTGTTAGCCTTCTCTGTTGCTGTTCTTTTAAGCACTTATTTTAAGTTATCATTGTGCTGCACACAATCCACAGAAAACAGGACGAAAACAAGATATATTATTAGGATAATTAACATCTTACAATGAAAAGAGCCTGCAATACGATCTGTTTGACAACAAATGGTTTTCTGAAGGGATTACATAGGTATGTTTTCAGAGTGGAAGACAAAAAACAAGTCTTTGATCAGTAGTTGCATCTCTCAAAGAAAGAGCAGGGGACAAAAAAAAAAAGCCAGAAATAAAAAAGACACTGATATTACAGTCAAATTGATCCCCTCTCCTCGACACTAATAAGGACATCTCAAAAACCCCTTGCACTTATTTCTTTGGTGCCTTTAAACAGATCTATGGCATTGCTTCCGTGAAAATGAAAATTCTGTTAAGGCCAAGTACAAGTTCTGACATTTCACAATAATGGGTTTCAAATCTATAAAAGGCCATTACAGGTCATAGAATCACAAAATGGTTTGGGTTGAAAGGGACCTGAAAGATCATCTAGTTCCAACCCCCTGCCATGAGCTGAGATACCCAGTAAACCAGCTCGCTCAAAGTCCCATCTAGCATGGTCTTGAAGAGTTTCAGGGAAGGCGCATCCACAACTTCTCTGGGCAACCTGTTCCAGTGTCTCATCACTCTCAGAGTAAAGAATTTCTTCTGAATAGCTAATCTAAATCTATCCTCTGGTTGGTTGAAGCCATTTACCCTTGCCCTGTCACTACATGCCCTCAGTAGAAAGTTCCTCTCCGGCTCTTGTCAGCCTCCTTTAGGTACTGGAAGGTGCTATAAGGTCTCCCTGGAGCCTTCTCTTCTCCAGGCTGAACAAACACAACCCTTCGCCCATGAGGTGAGGTGCTTTAGCACTCTGAAAATTTTTGTGTCTCTCCTCTGGACTCTCTCCAACAGGCCCATGTCCTTTTCATGCTGGGGGCCCAGAGCTGGATGCAGTACTTCAGGTGGGGTCTCACCAGAGTGGGGTAGAAGAGGACAATCACCTCCCTTGACCTGCTGGCTATCATGCTTTTGATGCAGTCCAGGGTGCAGTTGGCTTTCTGGGCTGTGAGTGCACATTGCCAGGTCTTTCACTTTCTTACAGTAAAAATGTATCCTTTCAGTAAATCAAAAGTTAAGAATATTTTGTAGCTGATAAGGAATATGCTGTTTAAAAACATAAATATACTGGTTAAAGTTATGCAGTACAATTACACTAAACATACCTACGTGGCAAAGAAAGCTCAACAGCAGTAAATTAAGGTACAGATGGACCTGTACACTTCTCTACCAAGACCATATTACTGCTGAGATTTGCCTCTGATTTGGGCTAGTGCAAATTGTACTTAACAGGCATCCTTAACATGCTGAACCATTTCTTTTTATTTCACTACCCTGCATTATCCACACACAGATGCCAACACACTATTTACAGCCGAGTATTTTACTATAGAAGTGTAAAGTAAACCAGGAACAGAACAGAGAACGTAAAGGCAGCAATAATGACACCATGAACTCAAAATTACACCACCAGCAAGACACATTTTCTCCTCCTAATTGCCAAGTCAGCCAACCACAGTCCAAGTAGCATAGTAGGGGTGGATGGGTGACAGAGCCAGAGTGGTTATCATAATAGATTTGAAGACTTTGAAGCACCTTATGCAAAAGAAGTACATGGAGAAAAACTTCAACTACCTGGTACCGAAAACTAGACTCAAAGAGAGTGAGCGTAACTTGACAGCATATACAACTCAGTTAAAAAAACATGAAGGCAAGCCATGAAGACTCCAATAATGAGAGCAAGTGAGATTAGTCTACATTTCAATCAGGTAAACTGGAAGATTTCCTGAAAAACTTGGTTTATGTACTACTTAACACATTTGGTATGCTATTGTATATCATTTGCAATGAACTATTTTTGCCATTAAGGAGACCAAATAATATTTACTCTTTGAAATTCACTGTATTTTAACAACAATACTTCTGTAGCAAAGGCACGTTGCAGTTCCCCCTGTCACTGGTATGCTCATCTCATGCTTTCCATAACAATGCAATTTAGCACCTTGCTTTTTATGCAAATCTTAAAATTACACACCTCACGGATGTGTAAAATTTTTTTTTTCTTGACTAGGACAACAATGGAGCTTATGCCGTGTTCCAAGTACAACTGTGACTTTTTAAAAGCAGAGAATTAGTATTTATTTTAAAAATGAAAATATAGGTTATATGTTGAAGCTGGAGAGACAGAAATTCTCCTATTTGGATTCCTTCCACTTAAAACTGGCACTAATAAAGCTTTGGTTTTTTCTCCCCTGTTGGCTTTGTAATATTTACCACCAGAAATTTACAATATTGCAAGTTTTATGAATTTTGATCAGTTCTGAGGAAAAAAGTGTTGCCTCTGCATTTCTTCTGGGACAGCAACCCTTTGCCATAGTGTGAAGACTCCCTTGTGTCATGAAAATGCACTTAGGAAAGGGTTCATATTTATACATATAAAGCAATTAAAGAAATGTCAAAGTGATTCTTTTTTTGCTGAGGAAAACAGCATTTAAAAAAAAGGGGAAGGAAACACACTTAGATGAGCAGCACTGGCTGGCAGATGGGAACAGTGTGCTGCATGTGTGCAAGGGAGTCAGATAAAGGACTTATCCAAAAGCCAGTATTTTCAGCAAAGCCTGATGCTCCTTGAAGTAGATTCTATAAGCAGGACAATGTTGCTAAGCTTCTCAACTGAAAGTTGTGGGTTTAGCTGCTCATTCAAATATCTGTGTCAACACGGGTGCTCCACAAGAAAAACTGAATTCCGCAATTAGACATGGTAGACAGTAGAGAGGTACTGCATTTTAGCACAACTGTAGTAGTGTTTCTATAGCAAGGAACGATGAATTTCAGTTATAGTTGTTTGGTTCTTGGTTTTTGTTTTTTTTTCTTTGTTGTTGTTGTTTTTAATAATCAGAGCTACCTTAATCTTGTCAACACAAATGCTGCTGGATAAACACAATAGAGGTGTGTAAATTAATGAAATTTTAGAAGTTATGTTTTCCTGATGGTTTGACTGGCCAAGTCATTGAAACCATCATTACGTTTTGGGGGACTTCCTAAAAGGCAAGTGTGTAGCCCATCTAAAGCAGCATCAGCATCAAAAACTGAGTACCTATGAATTGAAAAGCTGACAGCTGAGAGATCATGTCATAAAGAACCCCTGTATTTTGCTTGCTGAAACATGATATTGTACCACAACTTAAGAGATCGTCTGATTTTACATTGCTTTCAGAATAATAAAGTGCTTTCCTGAAAGACAGGAAACTTTACTGAATGACAGAAATATGACATCATTTAAAAGCTTAATAACACCAGAGTTTGGCTAACAGCTTAAAATTGATAATAACTGAATAATTTCTATTCAGTTAAAAATGATCACAAACCACCTCAAGTTCTAGCCATGTAACATAAAAGTTCTTTTTAAAGCAGTGGCAGGAATACTTCCACACTAGATGGCAAAAATGACAGGAATAAAGCTCATTGAAGTTTGAAAGTACTAATGACATCATGACATAAGTCAGTCAATACCTTTCTCTAAAAAATGGCATGTGAAGCAATGGTTACAGTGACAAGCAGCATCCTCTCCAGCAGTACTTCACAGTTCATGCACTCAGAGCTTGCACGTGTCAGCAGTCACACATACTCTGCAACCAGCCAAGGCATACTAGTGCCGACATTTTCACCCGAACACAGAAACATCAACAGTCTAAAAGAACATCAAAGCTCCTGAAGGACTTTGTTGCTAATTTATGAAATAATCTGCTTACTGGTTTCAGTTGTCACATGAGAGTTTTTGATCATCAATACATCCAGCAGTTATTCACAAGCAGAAGATGCTTACTGTTTGCTATCTACATACCATGTGCGATTTGTCAAAGCGAGTTTCTAATTTTCAAGTAAGTACAAGCCAGACTCTGCTGAAGAAATCCACAACATTTTCACCTGCAGAACTCCTGTGTCGTAACTCACACCATTTAAATTACTGCTGCCTGAGAATAAACCCACATATAACCTGGGCCATGAGGGTGGGGGAAGAATAAACCCAGAAGTGGATGAAAGAAATTGCTCATGGGGGATGAAAAGGCAGAAGAGGGTATTTAAGGATACACTTCCGTTCATTACTACCACATACACATAACATGATCAGCAGGAGTACAGCTAACTTATTAAACCTGTTAGACAGAAAAAAGCGTGTTAACTGCTTTCAAGAATTGCAAACTGAGCTACCAACTCCCAAATGTAAAGGTTTCTTAAAAAAAGTGGGGACTGATGTGTTACAAATTCCAACATTCCATCCCTGTCCCCAGGTGACTTTTCAGACTAACATACATACAAATAAGTATACAATAAGCATATTATGTAAAGAAAATATATTGTTTCATTAAATCATTTCCAACAAAAAAAAAGGAAAAACTAGTTTCTGAACCAAGTTTCATACATGCAAAGAAACTGAACAATGCATCTGTAAATAAAATTTTTCCTTTGATGTATGTGTTCCAGGATGAACTAAGATTCTCTTAATATGCAACTTTAAACAGGTTATTGCTTCAAAGGTTAAAATATATTGATTCAAATTCTTATTAAAAGAAAAAAGTCTCACAGTAAAAATGCTAATAGAAAAAAAAAAATCACTTAGATGTACTCCATTTGCTTTAATGAAATCCAAAAAGCAAGAAGATATATATACTGGGTTATGAAAGCTTAAATATTAAGTATTGATAGGAGAAAATGAGCTTAGTAATAACTTAATTAGTTCAACTAATTAGCAGAAAAAGGCCAGTACGTAGTCCATTTGTAAGAAATTACAAAGGCTGATGGATTACATTTGTTCAAAAAATATCCAATATCAATCAGGAAAATATGAATAAGACCATCTCAACCTCGTTTTGGTCAATATTCCTGAAAATGATTTCATCAGGAAGTTATCAGTTATTCCATATATAATCAAAAACTCTGCACTGACTGTTCTGTAAAGACACAGGTCTAGCGACATTAGTAAGTAATTACTTACAATTCAAACAAATCTGTAAATATTTAAGCCCTGAAGTTGAAAAAAAAATACGACATTTGAGGGTAAAAATGTTGGTAATCATAATTAACTACAGGTAATTTAATCATGTTTGGAGACATTTTGTCACTGAACACACCTAAGTGCATGCTTTCACTACCAGAGACTTATCCTGGCAAGATGTTTCTGATAGTTTTCAGTGAGACCTTTCTGAAGTTCTATATTGCACACCCCAAACTGAAGCCATCTCTGATGCAAACTCAAACAATGTGGCTGTCACCAAGATTTGATGCTGTCAGTGCTACTACAGAAGCACCCAGTACCTGTCTGTGACTATCATCAGAGACAGAGCCAGCTGCTTTTAAGGCTTAGGACATACAATGAAGAACTTCCTCCAGACCTATTTCATACCAATTAGGAAGCAGAAACAAGCTGTGAAAGTTACTAAAATCACTTCTCAACCAGTTGCAGAAAGTACTTGTAACAACAGCAAGCAAATATTGAATAGATCAGGCTCTCACTGAAGGAACCGCAGGACAACAGTGCGGGATAGTATTTTCCCTGCAATACTTTCCCAGCTACCAACACACTTGCACCTTAGGGACTTCCTGAGGTTTGTGTGTGGGTCATGTCAAAATGCCTATAATGTCCATTAGCTTTTGATGGATTTTTCTTTCATGAAGAGTTACAAGTTCTGGGTAAAGACCTCCACCATTTTAAGGTTCACGGTGTGAAAGAAATACATTGTGTCGCTTACATTAAGCCTGACTCCTGATAATAAGACTAGGTGCTACCAAGTTGAGAAAATCAGATTTCTCATTCAACTTCTCCATTCCATCTTTTATTTCCTCCTCATCATCTTATCTACCCTTAAGAAGACTTTACAATTTCTTTGAAGAGACTCTGAGCTCTCCAAATTGCTATTGCAGCCTTTTTAATGCTAAAGCAAGAAGTAACAAATGAAAGAGACAGAGGCACGCTATGGCCAACAGTGACATTGTATTGTTCCATTCACTCCTTAACTCCTCGCACTTCCTGAGGAACATTTAAAATCTGTTCCTTGAGCACTGATACTTTGAATCATCAGTTAAGACATATCAACAGCTAAAAGGTAGATTCTGTATCCACCACGTACATTTACAGATACAATTTTCCCCAAGTCCACAACCACCCCAACAGCCAGCTTGTAGCATCGCTTTGAAACCACACATAGCCCCTTCCTACAGCCAGGATGGCGAGTCTGACTTCATCTCCATTTTACTGAATATAACGTATTTTCCACTTCTGAGAAACGCCTGGGCTGCACCTGGTCTTGTTGACTACCACTACAGTTCAGACTTTTTGAATTTAGAACAATTTCATCTTTTCCCTTTACTTTGTGTCCCAGAATAAACAGTTTAAAATTCATACTTTCCTCAGGGCTTTTGACAGTGTCAGGTCACCATAATTCAGCATGTTCTGATGGCTTAAACAGGCATAAGAGGACCCATGGCAACTACCCAGACATGTAACTCAGACTGCTATGCAGTGCAAGGGCTGCTGCAAGTGCATCACAATTTAAATCAGTATGTTTGAGCTGACTGATTTACATTTCCTAAATTTCCTACATACCAAGAATGTGCACAGCAGTGACTGCTGTGGCTCAATTGCAATATAGCCGCTGCAGAAACTTGATGTTGCCCATGAGCTTTCTAAGAAACACTAAATGATTTTTATGTCCTCAAAGACTTCAATTTCATTCCACAAGAAGCTGTATGTGGAAAAATGCCCTTTCCCATATTTATGGATTTTCTTTTCTATTATGAAGAGAAAGATCTGTATTCCCTCTGCTAGAACTGACATTAAAAAGAATTTAACTCTAAAACCAGTTCTTATGGTCTTCTAGCCCATCCTCTCCTTTAGAGATAGTACTGCCCATCCCTTTTTTCCAGCATTTACATATCCCTCAGCTGAACAGTAAAGGAAGATCTCCCATTACATCAATGCGACAAAATGTAACTGGATACAATGGTGTCTGATAGGTAGTGAAATGACAAAGAGTATTCTTAAAATTAAAAAACTAGTAGACAGTAGGCTTTGATCTTAAAACACTATATTTCTCAAGTGTCTGTCTTCTCCTTTCTCAGTCATATCAGTATTGGCACCAAAATGCAAGAACACTTTATTTCTAGAAGTTCAGAAGTCCACAAGAAGGGTACACAACTGAAAGGTTTTAATGGCAACTTCCATCTGAAAAACCCTATTACCAAAAGATGATACAGGACAGTCCAGAGCACAGCAAATACTGATATAGAAGTTGGTCAGTCACACCCCCCAAGAGCTGTAACAGCACAGAATCTGACAATGGAGTATGAAAACATCTAAGTCTGCAAACACTCTGAAGAGTAGTTCTACTGAACATACAAATGTTCAGCATCACACTTCGAGTTCAAACCATGTGGTAAAGGTGTTTGAGATTCTCCTACAGGAAATCAGTATATATGCACTCACACAAAGTCCTTTTCAATTAGTTAAAGCCCATGTAGTCTGCAGTAGTCAGAGCCAACAACCTTAAGTTCCATGTTGCTGCATGACTTACCCGGACAAGCGCATCATCTATGATGTGATCACGTCTCACTTTAAGTCGCAAATACGGGTTGAGCTGCTGTCCTTGCACCAAGCTGTAGAGCACAGTTATGCGCCTTTCACTGTACATCCGGATTCTGTTGTCATAATACAATCCCAGGTTCTTGGTAACAGCATTTAATATGAAGGGACAGGTCATAAATGAGAATTTATTTTCTGTTTCTACTTTGAAGAAAGTGTAGTCTTTGTCCATTTCTAGAACATCATTCAGTGGTTCATTAATAAATTCTTCAAAAGGAATAAGTGGTTTTCTGCAATCTATAGTTTTAACACCAAGTTCAGTTTCCAGTGGGTCCACTCGAGGACCTTTTTTATTTCTTCTTTCCTCACCCAACAGCTCTTGAAGAGTTAGTTCACTTGATTCTGGGATGGGTTCTTCATCTTCCTCTTCATTATGATCTGTATCCACATCCCCTCCTACTACATTTGCATAGTAAACCATTTTCAAGCACTTTGAAGCAGCAACAACAGCATCATCATCATTCACTAGGTTACGACTATTGAACTCATTGCTTATGACTTTGTAAGTAATAAGCTGCTGAAATGTTTCCATCATTCTCCGAATTTGGTCTGCCCTGTACTTAGACCATAATCTGACCAGTTTTGCTTGAGCTGCAAGGGGTAGTTTGCTCATTGCTTTGCAAAACAATGGTAGAGCCATTTCCAGATATTCTGGGCTATGAAGATTGCCATTCTCCATAACGATAATAAACAAATTCAGATAGTTAGGATCCCGAGAGTACACATTATGGTAAGTCAAGTCACATTCCACATTAGGTGACAAATACACAAGTGCATTTAAAAAGGCAGTTTCTATTTTTTCATTAGAAAGTAACCTATCATAGACCCGTCTGACTGCTTCAATATCTACAGACACTTCATCTGGGCCTAGTTTTTGGAGGTTATTATCTCCCTGTGTGTTATCACCTATTCTTGATGATGAAGATGATGATGCACCGGAATCTTCTTCCATAGCAGCAGCTGAACAGGCAGCTTTTTCCTTTTCGTCTTCATCTTTGTCTTCATCTTTTCCTTGAAGGGACTTGAGCTCCTCCTTGGTGTGCTGCTTGGCTTTTCGGAAACTCTGTACCAGTGCTTCAGCACTAGAAAACACTCTCCCAATCACCCGGATTAAAGGGGAATAATCCTCTTTTTCTCGACATAGTTCAAGAATTTCATATATCTTGTCTTCTGTTAGAAAAGTCACATCTATAAAAAGATAAAAGTTATTAATTTTATTAAGATAAAATTGAAAATATAAAATACTTCTGATATGCTCTACTTAAGAAATCTGTGTGTCACAACATCATTAACACTGGAAAAACAGTGTCGGTGCTGAATAAATTCAGGACATATTCCATAATTTCATTAGCATGAAGAATTACAATTTCATTCACTGATTTTGTGAAGTATTTTATTCATGGATGTCAATCAAAATGTGCACTACGGTGAAACTTCTTCTCAGCCAATTAACTACATTTGGTAGTTAACAATACTGTGTTGTCCAAACAAGAGCAAACAGTCACAGATTTAAACTTAAAAGACTTCAAGAATAAGACTGCAACAATACAGCATTCTGGTAAATCTGCACAGCTAGTGTCTAAATCATTAAACGAAACAAACTAGACTGTATCAACCTTATTCCAAACATAGCATGTGTCAATGGACTTCACACATTCCCTCTCCCTCAAAAACAGATCCTGAAGAAAAGATTCAATAATTTGCCTCGTTCTAAGTTAATAGGAATATAGTATTTCTTATTTCTATTTGAAGAGCTTTCTGCAACTATTTTTATACTAAACTGATGCCTGAAAATCCTCCCAAAAACACAATGTATTCTCAGCAATTTTTGCTGCCTTCTAAATTACAGACACAGTGAGACATGTGGGATGTTATATCCTGAAGTATTTTGAAATGTGATTACCTACACTAATATTCATTCCAATCACTAAATTAAAAATTCAAACTATATGATGCAAAGACAGACAACCTATTGACTTACACAGAGCCCCACACCACTTTTAAAGCACATATAACACAGGAAAGGTTAAGCTTATGTCATGCTACTTAGATTGACTTCCGACCAATATGAAGACAATGAAAAAGATTAAAACTAAAATCTGTCCCGTTAAAAAAACAGCTGTACTAAAAACATTATGAAAAGATTCAAGCTTAGTGCAATATCTCCTATTTTTATCAGCTGCAGTGCACGCAGCAGAAGCAAAATTTGTCTACAAGAAATTTAGCTGCTGATACACGTGTTGTTCCATTACACAGCTCCTCAAAATGAGGACCACAATCTCAAGTTTTTTGACTCTGGACCACAGAGGTTATTCATAGTATAAGACTTATCAGCAGAAGTTGATAATTTAACAATATATTTCAGACTTCCATACTTACAAAAAGAATACTCAATCATTCTCAGTCATTCTTTTAAAGGTTTTAGTATTTCAGGAACTAACCATACGCTATTTCCAGTTAAAATATTTAATATTACCACCAGCAGTTTCACAGCAGTTTGAAGTCATAGCCTGTACCATCCTGTAAATGAGCCACCATAAGGGTCTGCCCCATTTTTACTTTACAGTAGTAAGAACAGCTGGAGGAAAACAAATGTAAGTTAACCTTCCTTCTAAAACAAGCCAATTTTAGCTGATTTGTGTCTGAATCTGTGAGCTTTTACATACCCTCTCATCTCTTCTATTTCAAATAAGCAATCCAGTGAAATAAATGCAACTCCTCTCAGACCTTGCTCTCATTAACACTCCATGAAAAATCTGTACATGAAGTCAAGCTATAGCGGTGAAAAAGCTATAGTGTGAAAAAGACTGCCTGTGATCTAAATGCTGTCAACAATGCACTCCCTAATTAGCAAATTTATTAATGATATTTTCTTTATGTCTTATGGAAGCTTTGGTACGATTTCGTGCTTGCTGCCTATCCCATTGACCTTTTTTGTTTCCAGCTTAGTATTTTGGTGATTAAAATTGAAAATAGCTTCCCAGGTAGTGATTGTAACAGATTTTTAAATAGTGCATTCTCTCTCTTTCTCTCTGACTACAATTGTAACCTATGTTTTTTTAATATATTTGTGATTTCTTTATGTCATTCTTTTTGGACTGCCATTTAAGCTATTACTGAGATGCTGACAATGGCCTCCACATACCTTCTTCTCCAAATATAACAGTCCAAGGGCTTAGCACTCCAGAAAAGTAATTTAAATAATTATTTCTGAAGGGTATTTCTTTCAATTTATTTAGAACTTTAAATCCTATGTCAAGCGTAAAAGCAAGTTACACATCATTTTCCTTGGTTTTCTTAAACAGAATAGCAGTTTTTCCAGTAACTGTTGCAGCAGATGGACCTCAAAAAACATCAGAGCACTAGATTCCTTAGAAATCATCCAATTCCAAAGGTAACTAAGTCTCAGACAGCATTAATGCTCTCTGCCTATGAAGCTACAAAAAAGGTCAATACTCATGATGTTCCAACAGACTAAGTCTGAGTGACTGCTGTAGCCAACAGACTGTCCCTGGAGGTAGGGTGAGAAGACTTAGGTATCTACCTTTGGGAGAGGGGATGGTTAGAGAAAATGAAGAAAATTCTGTATAGGCACAACTCCATTAAAAAGGCACACAATCAATAGACAAATCACAAAACAGACCTAATGTGTCTCCTGTCCATCTAACACTACATTGCCCCCATCCTTTCCCCTCCCTACTGTTTGCCTTTCTGTTTATTCAAATCATGAATAATTCGGGGACAAGTTTATCCTTGCATCAGATAAAGAACAAACTGATGCTGCTATTGACTGGAACATCTTAGGTCCCTTATAAAAGAGTACTATGTTTTACTGCTGATTCTGTATGGCTTTTTTAATTCTTTGCTGTGAACAATTTAACTTTCTTTAGCTGAAACTAATAAAGCTGAACTTCCATGTTTATACCACTTATTGCCACAATACTTAAAAAAGACCTGTTCAAAGATTAATGGCTTTAATTACATTTAGTCTGGTTTCTGTTTGCATCCCAGGTTTTGGCAACAATTAACATTCTATTAGTATGTACTTACTAATCAAGAAATTGAAAAGCTAAATAGAAGTTAAAAAAGATATATAGAACATTATGCCATTTTTGTACACTGGCTTAGAAATAAGTCTGCTTAAACATTTTTTCGCTTAGTAAATGTATTGCCTATCATCCACCACATCATTTTCTTCATCTGTAAAGTTTCTTAACATAGAATCTAGAATTAGTTGAAGTATAACTTTTATAACTCATTAACTGCAGCAGAGATAGGAAACTAGCAAAACTAAAAGTTGTACAACAGCACCTAAAAAAACCTTTCCATATTTGCAAAATCACTATTCACACAAGACAACAAATACATGTTGATTGTAATAGAGATGTCATAAAGATCCACATGTGGAATCAGTGTTCAGCATTAATCCAGCCTTTTTTAAGAATCCACAGTAAAATACTCAATTGCTCAATATTGTATTTTACTTAAGTCAACAGTGAATTCGGTTAGCTTGTTCTCTTGCATATGAAATATGTTTTACTTTAGGAAAATTCTGAACATCTTACCTTTAAAGTCGTCTCTTGGGCCTTGCATTTCCCTCTTGTTCATTTTTCTGTCAGTGCAGGAATTGTTATGGGCACCTTTGGAATTGTTTTCTAGGTAAGCAGAGCTCGTTCCTTTCTTGGAGGGATGAGGATCACAGAGTTTTGCATTAATCTTATAAAGCTCGAGGGCCTTAATGGCTGCTGCATTGTTATCCATACGGAGAAAAGTTGGACAGGAAGCACAAAATTCATTCGTGCAGGCTTCATTTCCACAGCCCTCGGTTAACTGGTGGTAGTAGCGCTCTATTAGATGCTTTGCAGCTGCTCGCTTCCTGTAGCAAACATTCAAAGAGTAAGTACAAGGATTAGTAGAGCTTTCACATACAAAGCTCATTCAATAGCATCAGCAAGGCAGAGATTAGTCAGGCACCGAAACATAAGATTTCTGTCAGAGAGGACACATCAGGACATTTTTTTTTTTAAATGCAGCATTCTCATCTTGACAAATGCAAATATATTTAACACACAATTTAATTTGTGGGTTCTATGTCAGCAAAAGATAAATCCTGCTTTTGCATAGTTTTCACTGGTGTTCTACAGTGGAGACAATCTTGTACAGTTCTGAAAAATCTCAACTGTCACTGAAAAAGAGCAATTTGGATGCAAAACGAAGCTGCAAGTGGACCAGAACTGGATGTCATACAGGTTTTAAATCTAATATATAGTACTGAGGCATGGTTGCCACTGACAGAGGGAACAGGCATGAAATACACAATTCAGACTTTTTTTTAGCAATACTATCAATAACACGCCAATAGAAACCCTTAAAACTAAAACATTTTTAACAAGATTCCAGATGATAAAATGATCATATATTTACTCTATTTAAATCCATATGAAAAATATTCCTTGATTAATTAAACTGATGCCAAAACCATGATGACAGACGAGCTCAAGGCAGAATAATTTCTCCTCAGCTTAAATAAATTACATGGTTCTCTAAAAAAGAGATGTTTGCTAAATCCTTCCCTTTCTCCTGCCATTATAGGTGACAAGAATGCATTGTGAAAAATCACAGCTGTATTGCTATACCAACTATGGGAACAGTACTGTATGTACACACAGAAGAAAATTTAACTGCCTTATTAGTAACGTCACAGACTTCTACAGAAACCTGCAGACGGTAAAGAAAACACTGGAAAGCTGCAGGTAATCAGGACAGAAGCAGTTGCATGCAGTACCAAGAGCACTGTAATTGACCACATTTTGGAAAGAAACCCCAAACCCTGACTTCATTCAAGAAAACAAGTTATTAATGAAAACTATCAACTGTAAACAATTCAAACATTTTGATTAGGTGTAACAAGCAGGCCTTTTATGTACCTTCAGTGACACAATACTGTAAAGATTAGAACATAGGAAGCTCAATTTTCAATCAGAAATTGTGATAAAGTTGCCTTTCCTGATGTTGATGCACACACAGAACAAGTACTTCAGAACTGTAGCGCTAGACCCACTAGTACTACTCAGCACTTGCTGCACCTAACTGCCAATACTAGCTGTTTCAATGCAGCTGCTTTAGAAGGGAAAATGTTCTGAAAGGTATTACTCAGCAATAACACCTTTGCTCATTTCTTTTCAGCCTTCAAGATCTCATGATCCTAGAGATTCCTACAAAGAAAACCATTACCTCAATGTCTACCTGACCTTCCAAATGCCTCAGTGCATTCCAAGACAAAAAGAAAATTGAGAAAGGTTTCCCTGGTACCTTGCAATGGAGGTAGAAGGCCATAAAAAAATAAAGCAGCATGAGCAATATTATCACCCTCTGGATGAAGTACCTTTTCCTAATATGCAATCTAACCCTCCCCTGACATAGGTTAATTCTGTTCCTTCGGGTTCTGTCATGTGTCACTACAGAGATCAGTGCCTGCTCCCTCCGGTTCCTCTCATGAGGAAATATTAGATTGCAATGAGGTTTCCCCTCCGTCTTGTCCAGGCTGAACAGACCAAGTGACCTCAGCTGCTCCTTGTATGGCTTCCCCTCAAGGCCATTCACCATCTTCATAGTCTTCCTTTGAATGGTCTTCTAATAGCTTCGTATCTTTCTTGTATTGTGGCACCCAAAACTGCACACAATATTCAATGTTAGGTCACCCCAGTGCAGAGCAGAGTGGGACAATCCCCTCACTTGACCGGATGGTGATGCTGTACCTGATGATCCCCCCGGACATGGTTGGCCCTCCTGGCTGCCAGGGCACTGCTGACTCAGATTCAACCTACCATCGACCAGGACCCCCAGGTCCCTTTCTGCAGCACTGCTTTCCAGCATCTTATTCCTGTCTGTATGTACATCCAGGTAACCCCATCCCACGTGCAGAATCCAGCACTTTCCCTTGTTGAACATCATATGGTTGGTGATTGTCCATCCACTAATTTGTTGAGATCTCTGTGCAAGACCTCACTGCCTCTGAGGGAGTCAACAGCTCCTCCCAGTTCTGTGTCATCTGCAAACTTGCTCAGTACCACTTCCAGTCCTGCATCCAAATCATTTATGAAGACATTGAAGAGCACAGGACCAAGATGGAGCCCTGTGGAACTCCACTAGTGACAGGTTGCCAGTCTGATGTTACCCCATTCACTACTACCCTCTGTGCTCAACCTGTGAGCCAATTGCTCACCCATCACATGATGTATCTATCCAGCTGAGTGCTGGCCGTTTTGTCCAGAAGGATCCTGTAGAAGGCAGTATCAAGAGCTATACTGAAATCAAAAAAGATTACATCATCTGGCTTCCCTTCATCAACTAGGTGGGTTACTTTGTCATAAAAAGAAATTAAGTTTGACAAGCAGGACTTCCCCCTCAAGAAGCTGTCCTGGCTGTGAGTGATGACTGTGTTGTCTTTCAGGTGTTTTCAGTAACTCCCAGAATAATCTTCTCCATAATTTTACCAGTCCCTGAAGTGGGACTGACAGTCCTTTAGTTTCCAGGGTCATCCTTCCCACACTTCTTGAATATTGGGCCAACATTTGCCAGCTTCCAGTTTACTGGGACCTCTCCCAATAATTAAAAAATCACTGAGAGAGGCCTTGCAATAACATCAGCCACCTCTCTGAGCATTCTCGGATGAGTTCCACAAGGCCCCATAAACTTACAGGGATTCAGCTGAATCCCCCCACCTCTTCCTCAGCAACTATTCCAGAGACTTTGGACATGACCTCAGGCAAATAATTTAAGTAAATAAAAAATGGTGGAGACAAAAGGAGGATGCAGACCCTAAGAAAGTAGAATGGAATTTACCGAGCCTTCTACATGAGCTATCCTTACTGAGGTCCATTGATGAAAGTCTTTACAGAGAACAGAGTTCCAAGTAAGTCAATGTGTGATTTTACAGAACAGTAAGGTACTCCATACCACATTCCCACTGAGTACTTCAGGAATTATTATCATCATTCATTGCCAACAGCCCACATTTCCTATTTCCACATTATTCAGAAAAAAACCCCAAACCCATAGCATACCTCCTATGCTCTCCAGAAGTGAAAACCTGATCACTTTCTACATTCCCTTGCTCATTTAGCATGCAGAAAACCTAAATTCTTGACCTGAGGTATTAAAACTGGTTGATCAAGTGAGGTAACATAAAACCACTCTCTATTCTTAGCTCATGCTACACCCGGGAAGACTGCAGCTCCCTTTAAGTTTCTATAAAGAGATCTAACTGGTCCCTTACAAACTCAAGGACTAGTTCACTCTACAGCTAAGGTAGCTAAGGCTTTAGTGACTGATTTGCATATATGTTTCCAAATACTCATATTGTTGTTGCACAAACAAGTATGAAACTGCACTGGTGTAGCTGCAGCTGTAAACATTTCACAGACATATCACAGGCACATCCTTATGCCTTAAGGGTAGCTTCCCACACAGTAGCACTGGTATAACCTCCTCAAGCAATACACACTCCTTCAGTGAGGAGGAGAGGCACCTAAAATAGACATCAACTTCCTTCCCCAATGTCCAACAATTTCATAAGCAGATTTTTCCATTTAGAATGAAATTAGTATCCACTAACTTTTGCAGCATTTCAAAAGAATACATTTAGGCTTTTCATTTGTCCTTTAGCTAGTACAAAACCAGATAATAAGTACTTTGCATTTGTAATTTAAATGCTTCCAAGACTGTGGAGTATCACGGGAAACATACACCACTGAGCCTCTGTGTTCGTAGATAGTTTGGCAAAGGTGAACTGGTCTGCATTTTGGGTAGTAATTTTTGAATGCCCAAACACAATAGGAAACAAGAAATTGAGTGTACTGTTCAAAAGCTCCTATGAAAAAGAATCTAATTTGCATTTCTCAAATACCTTAAACTAAATACAGAGAAATACCACTTAAAGGAAACTTGTGCAACAGAGAAAAATCAGACGTTAAAACATTTAAGGAATTTTAGAAAAATTTGAAGCATATAAGAATTTAAAAATCATCTACAAGCATTTTCATTCAAGTTTCAAAACATGCCAAAATTTTGAAATATTGCATAATTTTTTTGGATTTAAATTTACATAAATTTAAAAAATATGCATGTTTCGTAATTGTCTGGAAATATCAGCAGGCAATTACATACTTCTGAGTGACTTCTGCTTGGGACATGGTCATTTTTATATTATTTTTACACAGAAATCTCACATTGGGCAGGAGTGTTGAACTGCTAAAGGACAGGAAGGCTCTGTGGAGGGATCTCAACAGGCCAGATCAACTAGGTCAAGGCCAATGGTATGAGGTTTGATAAAGTCAAGCCCTGCACTTGAGTCACAACGACCCCAAGCAGCAATACAGGCTAGGGGCAGGGTGGCTGGAAAGTGGTCCAGTGGAAAAGAACCTGGAAGTGCTGGTCAACAGCCACTGAACATGAGCCAGCAGTGTGCCCAGGTGGCCAAGAAGCTCAATGGCATCCTGGCTTGCATCAGAAATAGTGTGGCCAGCAGGACCAGAGCAGTGATCACTCCCCTGCACTCAGCATTGGTGATACCTCAAGTGCTGCGCCCACTTCTGGGCCCCTCACTACAAGAAAGACACTGAGGTGCTGGAGTGTGTCCAGAGAAGGGCAACAAGGCTGCTGAAGGATCTAAAGAGTCAGTCCTATGAAAAGCGGTTGAGGGAGCTGCAGTTGTTCAGCCTGGAGAAGAGGTGACCTTCTTGCTCTCTACAACCACCTGAGAGGAGGTTGTACCCAAGTGGGGGTTGGTCTCTTCTCTCAGGCAACCAGCAACATGACAAGAGGATGCAGCCTCAAGGTGCACCAGGAGAGGTTCAGATTGAACATCACAAAAAATTTCTTCACTGAGAGGGTCGTGAAGCTTTGGAATGGGCTGGCCATGAAGTCATCCCTGTAAGTGTTCAAGAAATGACTCATCATGGCACTTGGTGCTATGGTCTAGTTGATGAGGTGGTGACTGATCAAGGGTTGGACCCGATGATCTTGGAGTTCTTTGCCAGCCTTGCTTCTATGATTGCTCCAAGATAACTAATTTTAGTAAGTGGAAATTTACAATGGCCTGTTTTACAATGCCCATTAGGAATTCCAAATGTTCATAAACAACTTTCTTCACTAAAAAAAAATGCCCAAAAAACCATGAAATTTTCTTCAGGCTTCTGCGCATATTATGTCTGCCTTTTGGACGGGAAAAAAACCACAGACAACAGTTTTTCTAGTACTAACAACACAACTTTCAGTATGTTTAACAGACAGGCATGAAGAGACTTATACATCTGTAACAGTTATATTACACTTCAGAAACTAGATGACCAGCACATCAAAAACTGTTAAAAAAAAAGGGTGGGTTGTGGATGGACATCTCTGTGAAGTCAAATACTGCTTTGTGAGAGTTTCGGTTTCAAACCTTGCATGTTGGTTTCCTGCCTCTATTTAGTTAGAGTAAGAGCAGCAGTGCTAGAGAAGACAAGCTTCCAGTAACAGCACTGCCCACACAGAACCTTTTGAAGCGCCCTGCGCACCAAACTGCCAAACACTCCACGCAGAGCTGGAGCCAAGCCCTCTGTTACACCTTTTTCCTGCCTTAGCCACTGGCACTACAGCAAACGTGCACCTGCAAATGTGCACATGCATCAAACTCACATTTTTCAAACCTCGTTCTCTCCAGTGTGGTGAATCCCAATGGCTGAGGTGCAGATTGTGAACCCCCTTGGACCGTACTGGCTTCACCCAAGGGACCTCCCTCCCCACTTCATGTGCTGACCAAATCCGGCATAGTACCTCCTCAGGAAGGGTGAACCTGAGAACAGATCTGTCCTGGCTGTATGGAGCAATGCAGGAAGACTGCCAGAGAGAGGGGGGGTGAAGAACACAGTCAGCATCTATCTCATAATCTTGTCGCTCAGAAAAATTACCTTACTATAACCCTATCAGTAAAGCAGAGAGAAGTTTCTAAATTACACAGCATTCCATCCTCAAAAGCAGAGTGAGGAAGGACAAATGCACAGAAAGCCATATCAAGATACCCAAACCTTTGCCTTGATATGTAACATACAACAGAGAGAGAAAACACATGAACAGGTAAGTTACTGGAAAACAATTAGATGACATAATTTCGTATTAATGAGATTTTAAGAAAATTACACTAATCAATGGAGACATGGGACAGGAGCATACAGAAGATACCAACCTTAAAAATTCAGATTTGAATGAATGCTAAGGTAAAATGTTAAGGTAAAAAGACTCCTAACTCTGCACCACAATGTTCACCACATGTAGAGCCAGAATTTGAAAAGCTTGTGACAAGCAAGACTTATCCATGGAAAATTTTGCTGTCTAACAATCCAAGAGAATTTTAATTTATTTTCATTCACATATGTGAATATGTGAAACATGTGACAATGCTCTTGGTATAAAGCTTTGCAATGCAAAACATGGAAATAAATAAAGCAATTATATCAGCCAACCAGAGCAAAAACAACTTAATCATTCATTGTGCAAATAACAAAACACTTGCCTAAGTTCTCGCATTTACTAATAAATTACAGGCATGTAAAAACATAGTAAATATTTTAGCTAGACAGTAGCCTTGCAGGTCACAATTGTATCACCCAACCTGCCATGCCACCTTATGTAGCAAGAGCTATGCAGCAGGATCACAAAAATTCTCTGTAACAGGTACTGTACACATGACATTGTGATAGTCTTGGACAATTTAGTTTTGCAAGTATACTGTTCAAATACGTGAATTACTACAGTTTGAGTAGCTTACATCTATTTTAAACAGATACCTGAAATCTGTAAAGTCAGGGCAATGCTGATCACTGTTCTGCACTAAAAAAACAAGAGTACTCAGCTATCACACAGAAAAGCTTACTACTACAGACTATTTTTTCAGGTCCAGTTTTAAGAAGGATAAATGACACATACAGAAGAACTGTCAAACTTCTGGAAGGAAAAAAAGTTTTACTGCCTTCTCCTTCTGACTCCTTACAGAATCTTGTTTCACACCTGTCTAGATGACTGTTCTTGATACATCTTTCCTAACAATGTGTAAAATATCACTAGTCCAACTGACAATATCAAGAGTGGACTACCGCCAGTCTGCAGCCTGATCTCCCGATTGGCTAGGCCAGGGAAACAAAAGAACACAACTCAACTTGCTGCAGGAACAATAAAACACAATGCAGCACAGGCCACTACTAGAGCAGAAATAAGAGACAATGGCAGGGCTTTTGCCCTGCAGCCTCTAACACATGTCCACATAGTGACAGCCAGTCATCTCTCAGGTCTTGATCTCTGCAACCTGTACTCCTAAAAAAGCAGCTAGACAGCGCTTCTGTAGCAGATGGCATGAGAAAGGGAAAAGAAATGTCAACGCAGGAGAAATCCTTCTTGTGTAAGAAAAGGTTTCACTGCACTGAATTTCTAAAAACAAATCAGAAAAGCATTCTTTCTTCCTTCTCATCACTTTTAAGGTTAGGTATGCAGTCTGATGTGTGTGGGGGCCCACCTCTGTTTTGCTCTTCCTCAAGATGGGCAGCTACAGCGAGAAGTCCTTGAGCAATTCACACTATGTCCCTAGCCTACAAAACATCCAAAAATTGGCATCCAGCCCACAGTGCAAAAAATACTAGATCACTTGGGGGGAAGGCGTGGAGAAGACAATTTAAGGTCAGAGAGGAAGCTTGTGGCAGAAATGAACCCAGATTCTTTGAAGCCTCAGACAGTACACTAACCACTGGGCTACATTCCCTCTATTATTTTGGAACTCGTGCTGTAAGCCATATGATCAGAGTCTGTGGTTTCCATATTTGAATTCTATGACAGGACAGTGTGAATAGCTAGAAAAGAATCTTTTGTTTGCTAACTCACAAAAGAATAAAGTGCCAAATAACTTTTTATTTTTTAATTGGCCCCTTCATTCCTGAAACCCTTTTGAATTTTAAATTGAAATGAATGTTTCAGCCCATCTCAACCTTGCTTCTAGGCTAATGAAGGTAGAGAAAAACAAGACTCAGAATTGTCAGCAAGATGTTATGAAGATTCACTGCATAGTGAAAGAGAGCTAGTTTTCTGTTTCTAGAAGTAACTAGTATACAAATTCACTCTATTGTCAGACTTTTTTTTTTTTTTCTTAGTTCAACAATCCATCTGCCACAACAGATATTGCAGGTATTATGCCTTAGTATAGAAGTGTCTTCAAACCCATGCAAGATGTAAGTGAACAGCAGGTAGAAATTACACTCCTATTGTCAAGCCCGAATATAGGCCTTGAGATTTCTGACACTGTATTATGCTACCATCTACTGGTTCACGTTAAATTTAACCTCTGAACTTTCCCTTCAACTCACCCTCCAAAAACCAAACCAAAACAACCATCACAGTTTCTACAGAGGCTTGAAATTATTTCCCACAGCAAAATATTAACTTGACATATTCTAAGGTAACTTCACGGTTCTGCTCGGCTTTGGTCTTCTTTTTATTAAGCATATGCAAGAGTAACTGTTAAATGTTTTCAAAAGACTTTTAAACAAGATACACTAAACTTATCCGCTCATTTACTTACATTCGGCTAGTTTCAATGTTCTCAGAGTGAGGTTCTCCTGGTGATCTGCAAAACCAGATAGAAAACCTTAAACTTGTGTTCTTTTAAATTATTGCAATATGAAATCTTATGAAAGGTGGAAAGTGATGATAGCGTATTATTGCCACTAAAAGCATCAACTTTTTGACACTTGCAGATGTAATTTGTTTTACCAAACTCTAGAATACACTTTATAATAGAAAACCTGGTAGTACAATTAAGCCAAACTCCTCTAAGGAGGACAGCACTTTCTCCCCACCATTTATGCAACAGCAGCCATTACAGAAGAGATCTGCTGGCCGTACTTCAGCACCAGTTCCGGGCTAATTCTTCATAACCACTTATGTAACCAAATATACTCAAAGTTTATCGGTGATCAACTGCAACAAACAGATTCTCTACACAGCTGAATTCTACAAAGTAGCAGCTCAGTACCAGGTTTCAACAATGTAAAAAAAATTTCCCATCTCTCTCCACCTGAATGGCACAGACAGCTTTCTGTTTCTTCATTTCAGCCAAGAGATCAGGCAGTAATACCCAGAATTAAGTGTTATTGTTTGGCATTTGTGAACACACAAACAGCACCTGTGTTTAGCCTGGCAAGCCCCTTGACTTAATTTACAGAATAATTTAAGCATAGCTCCATATTAACTTAAGTAGGCTAAATTATAGCTATCTAGCTCCTCCTTACTCCCATCTTCCTCCTTAAGGCAGAACTGATTCAAAAAGGTAACTTTTTTTTAAGAGAGTATTTTTTTCCTCCCTTTGGGACTTCCGCCTAGCCAGTGAGTTTGTAGCCTGACAAGCCAGAAGACAAGACAGTACAAATGCTGCAGATTTGATTTTCATTGCCTTAAGATGCCTTAAAATCCTAAAGGACCTTATCGAACCTTCCCTTGGGTATGGATTTTACTACAGTTGACCAGAACTGCCATGCTGGAAATACCATGCAAGGAGTGGAAACAGAGCACAGCCACTACAGTAAAACCCTGTAGCTCATATGAACAAAAATGTCTTTCACGACAACTCTCAAAAAAGAAATGAGCTAAAATCTGCAAATAGAATTCACTTTGTAGGTCTCACCAGAGTCTGCTGGGGGACTTCAGTTAGGACAGCTAAGCAGGCTTTCCTGTAGCTTTTCCAGGAAAAAAGCTTTGTTTAGAGGAATGGAATTTCTAATATTTACTATATGACTATCTATACTATTCTAAATGCTATTTGGAATCTCCATCTGTAGCCTGATACATTCCTTTTTCTCTGTTTCACTGTGCTATCTTACTGGAAGGTCCCTCCTATAAAAGACTGTTCTCTGAATTCTCTATTAAAATTTTAGTTCCTTTATTGAAATACCGTATCTTAACACCTTTCTGGACTTTACCAAACAGACCCAGTGCCTAGAAAGCATTTCAGACAATTTATAATTCTTAGGCTACCTGGATAGTATGTGGTAACAGATGACACAGATCACAGGAAATTACTTGTTCATGTTTCATTAACTTTTAAAATTTAACTGACATAGGGACAGAATTCTGAATTTCCTATTCAGCTAACTTTATACTCATGTTTAAAATGTAAATATTTTCTAACTGAAAAAATAACATAAAACTGCCCAATCTCAAAATTTGACCTCTATTTATTCCCTCCAAATTACATTTCCCTTACTCGTTAAGTTCAGGACTGACAATATAGTTGCTGACAAAAGTAATGCTCAGCTGTAAAACACATAATTTCATTTCCCTTAAACTCCAGTTACCAAAACAGTCACTAAATACTTTGTGAAAACAACGTCAACTTTTTTTTCCTCAGTTGTTCACCTAACCATGTGTTAGAAGCCATACAAACTGAGGAGCAAGTTCATACTGGCGAGCTCCTATTTACTTCCAGGACTTTAGAAAATGATAGCAAAAAGTCTGGGTGTTTGAGGTGTTGCTACCTTTATTTCAGAATTAGGAAATGCAACACACTGAAGCTTTGGGAAGGAGTAGTGCTTTCAGTTGCTATGAAAATACAAGTGAAATAGTGGCATTAAAAGAAAAACATCAAGAGTACTAATCACTTTGAGCCTGTAAAATAAATAGCAGTATGAAGAATTAGAGCAAAAGAGCAGATTGTTATCTAAACTTTGCATGTAAAAAAGGTAGCCTGGTGATGTGCAGCACAGACATGTAAACACAGCAATCAGCATATCCAAACTCTTCTCCTATCCTCATAATTTATGAGAATTTTATCTGGGCTGTAAAGAGATAGTACCATTCAGTTATTGTGAAGGAAAAAAAAAAGTTTATTCTATAAGAGAAACAATTAAAAAAACCAAAACCAAAACAATAAAAACATGAAAATGTTTCAGCAAAGTTCAGAAAAAATACAATGTAGCTGCATCAAAAAAGGTTTGGTCCTCTAAGGTAAGTGGTTCTACAGAAAACAGGGATCAAATTCCTTCAGCTTACTGTTTTCTAAAACATGAGCAGACCTACCACAATTATGATTTGCAGAACTATTAATACATATATTAACTCGATTTTAAAAGGTTTCAAATGACAGTGTAAGCACCAAATAAAGTCAGCTTTCAGTACTCATTAAAATGAAGCAGAAGATCAGTCTAATTACAGGAGTTGCACTTGTTTGCTGAGAAGATATTTATTCTGCAATACCAAATTGTTTACAAGCAAGATACCTTGTTATTTCCTCTAAGCAGGCAACAGTACTGAAAAACGACTATATAGTACAGCAAGACGTCCTTTCATCATGTTTAAAATCTGAAACAAGAGCTCTTTCTGTTCAGAGAAAATCTCAGAGCAAATGCTCTTAAAATTTTCAGCTTTGAATTTGATTGTAGATACTGATCACAAGACACCAACTAATCTGAATACTGCAGTATGAGCTAGCAAATTCAAATGGTGGCTTATTTCCAATAACACAGGGAGCAATTTCTCCATTCTGCATGCCAAGCCTTTTACTTCCATTCTACCTCTTTAGGAGGGAGAAGTAATGGCATGCAAGCTTACGCATTTTTAACATCATGAAGCCTCCTGCACAAATACTTCCAAAAAAAAGAAAAAGAACAAACTTATAGATAAGTATGCTAAACCATTTATACAGGAATTCAGTATGACAATAAAACTACAGAGACTTTTAAGTAATAATATTGTTCTTTAAGAGAGATATCATGGAGTACCACAGTGCTAGTATTTCAAAAAGCAGGCAGGGACAAACTAAGTGAGCTTTGAAATCACGGTTAGAAAGAGCATAAGTCAACTTTGCCAGCTGACTTATCTTAAATAAACAATATAACTCAATACTACTTATAAAACTAACTTCCAAGTAATATAAATTAAAATACTTTAAAATAAACAGTATAGTAAAAACATCCTGAGGAACAACCCAATATGCTTTATGCTTACCTTTTACAAGCTGTGGCCATTCGGTGACATCAGGGTGATCACAATTTTGAGTCACTGATCAAAACAGAGTTGTCACACCAGTCCTGTATCACGCTGGGCTAAGCATAAGCTTAACAACTCTAAATAAGTAAAAATAAGGTAGTTAAAAAGTCCTTAAAAACTATTTTCAGCCAGTTCTCTAAATAAAAAAAACAACATAGAAAAATACTGATGCTAAGCATTGTTTTATCAGCAAGATTAAGACCTACTTACAATCATTTCTATGCATGGCATCCTAAGACTTCTAGAGTAGCTCACTACAGTACAATCAACTGGCGAACTTGAAAATTCAATAATTTATTTTTAGTTTTTCTAAAAAATCAAAATTCAAACCCATCTCCTCAATCAGTGGAAAGCACCCAATATTAAGACAAGGAAAGAACTGGAAGCATGTGTGTAAATATGAACTGTAATTTCTAACTACAATTAATTTCCTTTATGTCTTTCCTTGATACAACTCAATTAACATTGTTTCTTAGCAAGGCTCTGTTCCTAGGGGAGCAACAGGTAACCTGCACTTTGCTGTGTGCCTCTCTCTAAAATGAAGTAAACTACAGATATGTAAAAGTTTCAGAGGAGCAACCTTTGCTATCTGTGACAAATCTTCTAGGCTCTTTGCTTGTATCATGTGTCCTCTCTCCTCTCCCTTAAATTTTCAGAAGTGCGTTTTACCTGTCAATTGTTTCCCGTGATCAGGCTCCACTGGTATAAATTGAAGGGTTGGTCCTTTACTTTGTCATGCAGGTGGCAGCCAATGATCACTCAGCAATACTTGTGCCCAGAGCGCCCTGGGACCACCCCAGATGATTACTTCCATGGCTGAAAAGGAACCAGTTAGTCTCTTACCTACTGCTATTATCTACTCTAAACTAAAGTTCACTGATAAAATATTTCCAAACATAATCCTCAACACTCAATCCCATTCTCTCTCCCACCCAAACTCCTAAGTGCACTGGACAAAGCCTGTAAAGAAAAAAGGCCTCTGATAGAAAGTCAGATGACAAACAGGATTATTCACTTCCTGCTAATATAAAGTTTTGATAAAATTACAGTTATTATTGTATTTAGTAAACAAAAAGTTATCTTACTTTCTCTAAACAGCAGTAACTATGAAGACAGACCTCTGTACGGTATTCTGAGAAGTTCATTCCCGTGATAACCTGTGTGAAAGCTGCACATTTGCCAGTTGCCATGCAGCAAAAGCCTCATACAGAACCAAGGTGCACAAAGCTATTGAGGGCACACCTGCAGCTCCCTGCAACACACACAGCTAAAACAATCTGGTGCGAATACTAAGAGAGCACATCAGACAGCTTTAAATGCCTCAGTAAAACACATTTGTTCCTTTACTGCACCTTCTTTTGCGCTTCAGTTCCACCCATTGCAAGTTTTTCAGCAAGATCTTAGATTTGATGAGCAATCAAGCATTCTCAATGCTAATTTGTACCTGTTGATGTGTCAGAGATATGAAACCACCAATCAGTAAGCAAGGGTCACAATTTTCTAAAGTTTGTCAGAAGAGCTGCCGAGTTATGCCATTCTACAATTTGCCATTCTGCTACAAACTTTGCACAGAATGAAATTTCTGTTGGTTTCAGAATGATGCTTATTAGTTTTATCATGTACACTCCTTGAGATAGGAAAAGTGACATTTAATGATTTTAGTTTTACTAATATTTGAGTGTTCTCATCTTAACACAAGTGCAGTTGACATAAGGAAAGTAAAAAAGAAACCAGCTACCAATAATCTCCAAAACAAAACAGAGGTCCTTTTAGTACCTGTGTTTTACAGGTGTAAATTGTCAAAGTTTAACTGAATCAATGCCAGGAGCACAGTACAACAAATAAAAGTCAGTTGGAAAGGTTCCACATGTATCAACATTAAAGGACAAACAGGGTAGATTTTCAAACTAATGTTTGCTGACCGCTAGCTGTACAGAAAAGCAAAAAACAAGACGCTGATGCAAAACTAAGGAGCTGTAAAACACTGCTTATAGCATTCTGATTAAGACCTGAAAATATCCACTTTCAGGCAACCCTTTGCTTTAAAGAAAGAGATGCCTATTCTAACACTGCTTCTAGCACTCTGAACAAGTAACTTTTAGTATGCTGGTCAGAGGACAGAGGTATAATCTCATAGGTTGAGGTGCAATCTCATTGGCTGGGGCTGACTGACTGCTGGAAGTACAAGCCTGTGTTCTAGAGAGAGCCTGATCTATTGCACCCTACCTAGATTCTGTCCTGTATCACCCAGACAATGGGCAAAAGTTTATTACAGCAGTCTTCCATTCAAATAGAAGCATGTTGGAAAAACAGACTGACAGCAACTTTAGTAAAATGAGGTTTTGCTGGGCTGTTTCATATGGAAGAAGTCATGAACATGACTGGCAACAGTGAAGGAGCACATGAAGTGTTGGTGCTAGATTCAAACACCACCAGATTTTGGAATGTTAAAAAGCATACATTAAGGTGGCAGCTCCACAATCATAGCCAAGACAAGTTTGTGCCAAGGCCTGACACAGATCCAACTCTGTTAGTCAGATTTACCACACCACCAAACACAGTATCTACAGCAGTTCTGTGAAGAGGCAGTATTTGAACTGTCACAAATCAGCTGAAGTTAATAAGCTGAAGTAAAGTCATCTAAGTTTTGTTGTGAAATTTGAATCTACAAATTGAATTTATCATGGGACAGAGCTTTGAATAAGGCAGTTTCAGCATTTTGGATTTGCTGCATGGTACCTTAAAACTAGACTTCCTGTACTTGGGTCTAAAAATCTCATGCTACTTACTTTTCAACAATCTAGATGTAAAAAATCTAAATGAATCATTTTCCCCTTCTATCTCATTCTCATCCTACCTTCCCCACCTATTCTTGCTGCTACTCCTGTGGGACAGAATATGAATGGCAAGGATTCCCTAGCAGAGATGAAAGAATTAATTTTCCTAAAACCTTCCTCATTCTTGTATCAGCAGAGCAGTGTCCGCTCGCAAAGAGACCAGCATGAAACATTGGGTAGGTGGTGAAGGAGACCACCATCATCAATGATGCCTTATTCTGAATCTAATTTGAACAAAGGACATTTTTGAAAAAAAAGTACTGGTAAGAGTGTCGAAGGACACTGCTTGATCAGGAAAGAGAAACCACATTGATGAATACACTAACATCTTGGATAAGGGTATTATGAAGATAGGAAACTGACCTAAATCAACTGCTTTTTTGTCACAGAAATTCCCTTACAACGCTCCCCCTCCCTCCCCCGTCGTGTTTCTAACTTACTTTTAGAGAGTAGAAACAGCAGCCCTAGAGCAGATATTTGTTCCTATTACTCAAATGAATTTCACTGGTCTTCACTGTTATGATCAGCATGGCTTAAAGTTTAGGCACTCACAGACACACAGAGCAGCTGAAGGTATCAAACTAAGTTTGTGCCTGTAAAGCATGTCCAAGAAACCCAAGATGGCTGCTAGGCTCTTTGGGACTGGGCAGGCTGTATCTGCCTAGTGACTTTTTATGAGGTGTAGAATCAACTAGGACTGCAACAACCCCTATTTCAATTGGGAAGACAATATACAAGATCCGTGTCTCCAAACCACATATTTGAAGAACCTGGTGTGTCTTGGACTAGCCCTCATCAAGAGGGAACAGGATAAATAATGTTTATGCAATGATTTGCAGCAACACCTATTTCTCCAAGGAAGCATAGGTATTTTCTGAAAAGAATGTTCTATCAACTCAAGAAGAGGGAGGGAATAAATAATAAACATGTAAAAGAACAAGATGTCAGAAAGCAAGCTCAGATGCATCAAAAGGTGCTAAAAGCAACTTTGTTGCATAGTTTGATGAGATATTCTCTTTGTATATTTCCTTTAATCTTGAAAATGTGCAATTACAAACATGAGCCAAGAAGAGGTCCCTAGCTGCAACACACAGAACGTAAAGCCACCCCATAAATATTTTAAGTACTTATTTGTTAGCAACCAAAACCAAATACAAATAACTTCCAGGTACAAATCACATTGAAAGTTGTTACTTACATGGATTTCCTAAAACTATTACTTTCCCTGGGTTATTTGATGTTCATTTTCTGTGACAGCACAGAAATCTGGCAGCTGACACACAGTATCTGAGGTCTCCGAAGATCCCTTAGAAAAGGAATGCTTTTCTATACTATAACTTCTTATTACAAGATGGGCACCCTGAGAGGTAGCACTTTTAAGAACTGAGGTTTCCTTTACAAAAGAATTTTAAGTAGCTATCCAAGTAATCTTTGATCCAAAATATTTTTTATTATTCTCTTTTTGATCTATATTGAAAATGGGGGTGATCCACCTGTACAAAGAAGTGCCATAGCTACCTTACCTTCCAGCACCAGAATGTGAGTTGCTTAATTAAACAGAATCATCTCTCTCAAGAAGATAGCACTAAAGACAGCTTTGGTATGTTTTCTGAAGAATCCCTCCGAATGCCCCAAAAATGAATTTTATACGTTCTCTGCATGACTAACTACAACAAAAGTCATCATCTATACAGTAAGGAATTGCCAGCTAATAGGAAAGTTGACCTTTGAGATTGGTAAATATTCTCCAGGCCAGTTGAATCAAACACCCAAGTTCAAACTTATTGTCTTCTGCAGAGAAAAAAATAAATAATGTAATAGGAATGTTTAAGCCTTAATTTCTTGATAAGGCTGGAAGCATCAATTACTTTTGTTGCCTGCATTGCTCCTTCCAACACACAAAACATAGAAAGACATGAGTACAGAAGTTTTCTCCATGCATCTAATTAGCAGGTCAAATTATTAATGACCTTACAGTAAAACAAAATGATCACATAAATCCTAACGGAGCCACAAAAATCTCCAACCAAACAGTACTAAGGCATCTATATGATTTTTTTGTCTCCACTTGCTGGTAAACCAAACAATTCAACTAATAACAACAAATACAAAATCACATTAAGAGTTAGAAGACCAAAAGAATTGAGTTCTATCCTGGAAAATGCCAACCTGAAGCGACTAAGGCAGTCAAAACTGATGAGCAAACGTACACATGCTCCAAATATTACAAGAAGAATGACTGATATGATTCATGAAGGGTTCATGGAAAAGTGTCTGTTCATCTGCACAAAGTACTTCAGACATCTTCAAAACTTGAACCTAGGTATCCAATTATTCAATATTCTTTAAAAGTGTTTCAGAAGTAGTAGAAAAGAGCCGCAAAGATCGCATGAAGATAGAATAAAATGCCTTGTGACTAGACAATGAGAAGAGTTAAAAGTTAATCAAGCTAATCAATATGAACACTGTAAGAAACTAAGTCTTCTCATAGCAAAGAATACATAAAAATCTTCCAAATAAAAGAAAACAAACTCCCCATGACTAGGAACTGAAGGATGACAAATTCAAATTACAGCAAGAGCACAAGCACGCAGGATAATGAGGACAATTAATACTTGAAGAAATTATTTGGGGTGGCAATCTGAATTTGCTACTATCTTCAAACTAAAGTTGGTGCCATTCTGGAATTTACACTTCAGTAAAAGCACAAGTTACTGAGTTTAATAAAAGTAGAATTTTGTGTATCTCAATACAAAGAGATCAAACAGATTTATATAAAATTTCCATCCTATAACATCTGTGTACTTAATCTGCCTTGATGACAATACTCCACTGCATTGGTTTTGGCTGGGGTAGAGTTAATTTTCTTCACAGGAGCTAGCACGGGGCTATGTTCTGGACTGGTGCTGAGAACAGTATAGGTAGCACGGGGATGTTTAGGTTATTGCTGAGCAGGGCTTGCACAGAGTCAAGGCCTTTTCTGCTCTTCTCCCTACCCACAAGCAGGCTGGATGCGCACAAGGAGATGGAAGGGGACGCAGCCATGACAGCTAACTCCAACTGACCAAAGAGACATTCCCTAACATATGGTGTCATCCTCAGCATATAAATCTGGGAGAAGAAGGAGGAAGGGGGTCTTTCATGTTCCACTGCTGGGGGTTTAAGAAAGTGGCTGTGCGGTGTTTAGTTGTCAGATGGGGTTATATCCACAAATCAAAGAGCAATAGAAAAATAGCTAATATTTGCTCCCATTCCCTCCCCTAAAGACAAAGTTAAAGGCCTATGTGTTAATTCCATTTTCTACAACTGCCCCTGCAACTCTGGACCCTAGATTTCGCCTTCAGCATTTGTTTTTGGCTTAGTATTTCAGTAAGAACATATATGTATTTTATTCACTTTTGTAAAAGAAGGAAAGACACAAAATTATCTTTAGCTTCTGCATTTTCACTTAGATCACAGCTGATTTTTCTTCCACTACACACACTCCTCATTTTTTTGCAGTAGAACCATTTGTTTCTACTTCAGTTATACCCTCACTTCAGGCTCCCTCCAAAATGACACACAGTCATGAATAGAAAGCCCCTCCTACATCAGTAGGTGAAATCCAATCATCTATTTAAATTTCTTTTAGTACCTCTTCTTTTACTGGCTAGGTATCAAATTTAGTCATTTTCCACCAGTTTTACATTTTTGCTTCAGCTTTAATATGTAAACTTTTATTCTGTCTGTCCTTTAGTTTATGGTCTGTTATTTTGATTTCTTTTGCCACTCATCTTTCATGCTGCCTTTCATACAAAGCACCTTTCTGTTCAGCAACTCTTCAGTGTCACCAGCATGTTTGTTTATATCATGACCAAGCAAGCATGCAATTGTACAGCATGACATTCAGCTTTTCTGATGTTCCAGTAGTATTCATTGCTCACCATTTGTGGGAGATTAGAGGGGAACTCTTCATCAGTTTATGAAGCACATATCATTACAAAGACTCTACGCATACATACAGTGGCAAGCAGTTAAACATCCAGAAAAAAAAAGCAGCCAGCAAGAATAATGGCAATAAAGAAATAATGTCTTAGGTTTGAAGAAGAGCCATCATACACACAACTAATATTGAAACTGGAGAGCAAGAAGCAGGTGGGTGGTCCCAGGGGTGCTGTGGGTGCAAAAATGAATATACACTACCTGCCAGATGCCTGCTACAGTAAAGGACCAATCTATACAATTCTCACAGGAACATCTGGATTGTGATAATGTAACATTGCAGCTTTTTGAGAGATTGACAATCTTTAATTAGTACACACTACAGCTAAAGTTTCAGCTTAGAATTAATCATTTTATTAACACCTGTCTATAGCTTCCTACAAAACAGAACTTAAAAAGACACCCAACAACTTTTCTGAAAATTTGAGATTTTAAAACTTTAAGCACATTTCTGTGTTAATTGTCCCAAAAAGAAAAATCCACACAATAAACCCATGGCACAGAAAACTCTTATCGGCAGTTACTGAACTCTTCCCCACATTTTAAGTGGTTAAAAGACAAAGTACACACACGCAGCTTAGTTGTTTAAGTAACTACATACAATCTTACATACACATTAACAGACCTATTTAATATGATAGAAAAATTCACTTAAACAACACTTGGTTTT
Organism: Grallaria varia; assembly: GCA_013396735.1. Classification (NCBI taxonomy): domain Eukaryota; kingdom Metazoa; phylum Chordata; class Aves; order Passeriformes; family Formicariidae; genus Grallaria; species Grallaria varia. The sequence continues at coordinate 250,711 of VWZG01003581.1, forward strand.
ATGAATGCATGATGCAAAAAGTTTCGAAAATTCTCTATGTACCAAGTTGCAGAACTACAAGACTTAAAAGACACTGCAAAGTGGTGCATCTCCAGGTACATAGGAATACCAGGTGTCTCCACAGAACTACACCAGAAGAAAGCAAAGAATTGAAAATTAAAATAACTACAAGTTCAAGTTCCAATCTTGCTGTATTGTACGTATTTTTAAGGTAGCTGGACATCCATGAGCCTAGACAAAAAGTGATCCCACGTGCCATTGGTTTGTTAACACTGCTAACATCATATTTCTGTATTTCACAGCATTCCTATTTGTAAATTTGACTTACAGTGATGATTGTGTAGTTCTAAACTTGCTTTTTAAGTCATACCTAAGGGGTGTACAAGCCTCACTATAAATATGTTCAGCAGCAAATAAAAACAACCCACACAGCTTTCAGAAACACAGCAATTCTTATCCAATCCATGGAGAAATAAATGGATGGTAGTAGCATGATCCTGAACTTGTTAAATAACAAGGGAATTCATCAATTGTTACATCACTGGTATTTATTTTCTCCAAGAAAACTCAACTAATTCAGTTTTCTAGAGAATTATGAGTAAGTAATAGTTATCTTTATCAAAAAATAAGGGGGAAATAAATGTGTGTTTCTTCCCAAATTTATTTTCAACCTTTTTTTTTTTAACATCAGGAAACAAAAGTATAACTATTTGCTTTTATAAGTACTAGAATACAAGGAACGTAAGTGAATACGTAAAACATACCATCTCTTTCAAGAGCTGCAGAATCTTGCTCTTTCAGATTCTAAAACGGACTTCTACAGTTCTTTTACCTATAATGCAAAACATTACAATTCAGTTTTTGCAGCATGCTCCATACCAACCTGAAGCTCAGTACGACTTCAAGACAATACATTCAAGAATGGCTATACAATTAGTCACAAGTTTGCAACTAAAGGAAACACAGAATCATAGAATATGTCAAGTTGGAAGGGACCTACAAGGACCATTGCACCAACTGCCTGCTACTCACATGACCACTTAAAACTAAAACATACAGCTTCCCAAACTAAATCATACTTCCTATAAAAAAACCACAACAGAAAACAGTTATTATTTAGGGAAAATACAAAAGCAGAAAGTTCATACACTCAGTGTTCCCTATTCTTTCCCCTGCAGTGATACAATAAGAGTTTTACAATTCTATTCATTCAGCCCATTAGAAATACCCATTTCCTTTCTCCTTGCCCCCTTCCTTTTTTTTTTCCTTTTTTTTTAACAACTGGCATTTACAATACGAAAAAAAAAACTTCTCAAAAGAAGTCACAGATAGAACTAAATCTTTGTTCTGCGTGCATAAAACTGCCAGAGTTCAATAAGCTTTTCTATAAATTCTTCACTTTCAGGGAAGCCATAATTAACCAGGGACACATGACTAAAACACACTCTAAATATTTCCAATGAACACTTAAGGAAAACGTGAAAGAAACAGGCATATAGGTGTATAATTAAAGACGGAGAAGTCATGGATTCCCCATCCCTGGAGGTGTTGAAGCTGGATGGGGCTCTCAGTAACCTGATCCAGTGGAAGGTGTTCCTGCCCATGGCAAGGGAGGTTTGGAACCAGAGGATCTTTAAGGTCTCTTCCAACCCAAACCATTCCCAGATTCTACAAAATCTAGCACTTACTTTCAAAAAAGTTAGTAATTTGGCACAGAGTATCACATTTTCAATACCATGAAGACTTACTACAGTAATCTCTTGGTTTAAAAACTCTATTAAGAACAAATCCAATGCAGCCGATTTAGATTGACCACCAACATATTTCCCATGAAGGAAACCCTGATTTGGTTACTTTAAGAGTAGATTCACATTTATCTTAAAAGACATTAAACCACACAGAGCTTATCTAGTGCCAAGGGCCCAATTCTTTATCAGGGAAGCGAAATGGGGTGATCCTGGACCAACAGACTTGCCAGTAAAGCTCTAAGCACTAACACTCTGTACACAATTTTTTGTGTTTAAAAAAAGAGTTATACAGTGCACCCTACCTGTTTTATGAAACAAGATTGCTATTTTGACAAACAATTCTAATAATTAGGTAGCTTTCCATGGAGTTAGGATTAACGAGTTAATGATACACAACTGTACCACTAAAACTTTACTGCCATTCAGAAGAAAAAACCAAAAATTTAACTGAACAATATGAAACAGTAACAGATCATTTTCCTGTTCAGAAGTGGCACTTCCACTGTGTATCAACAGCAGAAATCCAGAATACCTTATATTCTACTGAAGAATAATTCTTTGTTTACAGTGAATACATTAGACAAATTCAGGTAGAAGTATTCTGACAAATGTGACCAATGTTTTCACATCTTGCATAGCAGGACTTCCATCTTAAACTTCAATGTATGTATTTGTTCCTGTACACACAGAGCGCATCTGTATGAAATTCTCTTATTCTCCTTAAAGGTACAAAAGCACCAATTTTCAGTGTGCACAAAGTAGGAAAAAAGCACTAAGTATAGTATTAAAAAGTATCACAAATAAATCTACCAGGGATCTTATAAATATTGCCCAGCAATAGGAGAAAAAAAAAAACCAACAGTGGTTCCCAACATAACTGAAGTTATTACGGAGTAGTGCAGGACCGTATAATTGATAGAGCAAACAGGACCACAAAGGCGAAGGTGTAGACAGAGGATTTGCATAATAATCCACAGTTAGCAGAAGAGTAAATAATTCCAGCAACACAAAACTGAAGTTCCTGGACTTCCAGTTCTTCTTCAATCCCTCCCCACCAGTTACCATGAAGGCAGGACTGAGCTCAGCAGTCTGCTAAAAACATTTGCTCAAAGGTTACATGACCAACAACCAAATGAAATAAGGACTTCTAATGCTCGTCTAAAAGGAAGGAAAATGATTTCATGAAGTCACAAATGCTTTGACATTCACCTTTAGAATACTTCTTAATTTGCACTAAGCCACACCTGCCTAAAAAAAAAATAGAAATAGCCAATGTGACTAAAAGCTTGGCCAACACTGTTGTTTCCACTCAACATGAAAAAAATCTTGATCTATCACATAACCAGAGCCAAAAGAGTTTCTTGTTTACAACTGTGTCATACATTTTCAATAAGAAAAAGAAACTTCTAGGCACATTGGATTATATTAACACAGACTATAAGATACTGAATTAATCACACTACTATAAAGAATTGCAAAGTATTTAAAAAAATTAATTATAAGTGATGAAAAATATTTTGCAACTCTCATGTCTGGTTTAATAAAAGACATCACAAATAACCTCTATAAGGTGCTTAAATTATGTTTTTGGGTCATTGTGTTTGTCTGGTTTTTTTTTTTTTTCAATAACTGTCATACAAAGGAACAGAAGAAAAAAATTTTGAGAACATTACCCTAAAGAAAATGGTAGGTATTTTACCTAGCATTACAGATTTTCTAACACCATTTAAAATAATTTTCTTCCACAACTGACATTCTTAACGTTAACCAAAATAAAATTTAACCAAAATCATGTTAGTCAAATAAAAAACAAATCTTCACAAACATCCCTCTTTCAATAAAGTATTCAGGTTATAGGAATCGTGCAAATGGAGTATTCATCACAACCTTACTATGTAAAAGGCTCAACCTTTGCAATCAAGAAACACCAGTGTTTCACAGGGGTGATACACTCTCTCGGGAATTCCCTTGTCCTTGAATTCTAATGGGATTTGCAGGCTGTGTGGACTCTTAAGCACGTGTTTCTATTGCAAGTTTTGCTATAACGGTTGAAACATGCATAGGTGCTGCTACTCAGCCAGTGTACACTAGTATACCTTGGACTTCCTAAGATTAAAACAGGGTGTATACACAGATATACATAATATTAATCACAAAGACTTTGGACATGAAATTTCACTATGAAAGAAAAAGCAATCATTATCTGAATATGGCTTTACAAATGAGAAAGATGAAAAATTGTATTGGAAACAGAAATTCTGAGGTAGTGACAGACCTCTTCAGTATTATTGAGCTTGGCAAAAGTTTTTGATTCCTTTTAAGAAAATGAAAAATACCGCACAGTAAAATAAAAATAATTGAAGCATTGAAGTAGTCAGCTCAAACGCATGAGTAACCATAATGCAAAAAAAACTTGTCTACATCTATGATAGCCTTTCTTGAAGTATTTTGACCTACGTCCCATTTCAGAAGTTCAGCTCCTTTAAGAGCCACTCCACCACCCTCTCTAATACCCCATGCCTGCTGAACTGCAGCTGCTCCAATCTGGGTCCCACAGAGCATACCAGAGCAGGAGCACACAAGCAGTGCCAGAGCCTGGCTGCCTGGACAAGCCTGGCGTCTCTCGGCATCATGCAAGCTTGGCAACACGATATTGATTGCTCCTGTGCCTCCTCTGCACGCAGCGCCTAAAGGTAAGGGAGAGGAGTGTTTGTCATTCTAATCTCCCAATTTCATCAATTTCTTTGGTGTAATGATTATCGAGAAAGAACTAAAAAGCCCTAAAAGGGGTCTGCCAAAGGAAGTAAAGACCATGCTCTTCTCCATGAATGAGATGACTGGGATAGGATTCTAGGGGGGGGGAAGCCAGTTCAAGATGGAAGTCCCATCACAGTTCTCACACGGCACCACAATGAAAAGCAAGCTATGTGGAATAATTGTTGCCAGATAGTTATGAAACAACCACAAAACCCAAATACAGATTTCACGATTTTCTGCTTGTGATCCTCCTGGATGATGCACAGCCCACCAAGATCAAATTCCCTTTGGATTTCAAACCACCGTATAGTTCTTGATACACTTAAATTTTGTCTTCAGTTATTTAGGTCACAGATATGACATTTTATCACACAAGGATTGCACATGAAGGCATATGGAGGACAGGGAGGTGATTTAAGACAGCCAGCACGGCTTCACCTGACCAACCTAGTGGCCTTCTATGATAGTGACTGAATCAGTGAACAAGGAAAGGGCTATTGATGTCATCTATCTGGACTTGTGTAAGGCCTTTGACATGACCCCCCAAAACACCCTTCACCCTAAATTGAAGAGATGTGGATTTAATGGTTGGACTCCTTGCTGGATGAGGAATTGATTGGATGGTTGCATGCAGAGGGTTGTGATCAACGGCTGAATGTTCAGACAGACATCAGTGACAGGTGGTGGCCCTCAGGGGTCTGTACTGAGACAGCACTGTTTAGTATCGCCACTGACAAGACGGTGGGATTAAGTGCACCCTCAGCAAAACTGCAGACAACACCAAGCTGGGTGGTGTGGCTGACATGCCTAATGAGCAGAATGCCATCCAGAGGGACCTAGACAAGCTCAAGAAATGGGTCCATGAAAACCTCACTCAACAGGACCAAGTGCAAGGTCCTGAACCTGGGCCAGGACCACCCCAGTATCAATACAGGCTACGGGATGAGGGAATTGACAGATCTGCAGAGGACTTGAAGATACTGGTAGGTGAAAGGCTGGACACAGCTCAGCAACGTGCACTTGCAGACTAGAATATATCCTGGGCTGCATCAAAAGCAGCAGGACCAGCAGGGTCGATGGAGTTGAGTCTGCCCTTCTTCTCCACTCTTCTGAGACTCCACCTAGGGTATTGCATCCAGTTCTGGTGTTCTCAGCACAGGAAAGACACAAACCTGTTGAAGCAAGTCCAGAGGAGGGCCACAAAAATGATCACAGGGCTGGAGCACCTTTCCTATGCTGGGGTTGTTTAGCCTGGATCTGGAGAGACCTTACTGCAGCTGTCCAATACTTACGGAGAGCTCACAAGAAAGATCAGGACAAATTTTTTACAGGACAAGAAGTAATGGTTTTTAACTGAAAGATGGTAGATGAGGACTAGATATAAGACAGGAATATTTTATAATGAGGGTAGTAAAACACTGGAACAGGTTGCTCAGAGAGGTGGGAGATGTCCCATTGCTGGAAACATCCAAGGTCAAGTTGGACAGGGGTCTGAGCAACCCGATCTAGTTGAAAATGTCCCTGCTTATTGCAGGGGGGTTGACTAGGTGACATTTAAAGGTCCCTTCCAACCCTAAGTATTCCATGATTGGGGGGGAGGGGGGGAGAAGTAGTGCACTCCATATCAAGCAGTCAACTGGTACATCAGTTGAAGTTCGTCCTAAACCATCACTGCTGTAATGCACCTCTGGGTGACAGTCCCACTTTTGACATAATATGTAAGATAAGCACAATTCTCAAAAGTAAATCACGTTAGTATATGGAGTATATTGTTAAAAGTTATTTGAATGGATGCAAACAGAAACACTTTTCAAGGAAAAGTACTGGGACAGCTACATACCGTGAATACCCTTTTCAAGCCAAAAGATTGGAAAAAAAAAAATAAAAAAGCTCAAACCTCTGCTTTGCTAACCAGAAGTTTCTGTTAAAACACATATACTTCTGTTCCAAGGAAAAGCAAGTTGCTTCGAAAGAAGCAGATCACCTCTCTTACCTAAGACAGTGAAGGTCCAGAGGGAAGCCACCCATTTAGATCCACTCAGCTGAACAACTGCAGCTTCTCCTAATTCTTCACCACTCTGAAAAACATGGGTAAAGAGCCATGCAGGATGGTCATGGAAAGAAAGTCAGTAAAGACTGACTTCCATCCCCTTCCTCCATTCATCAGTTTGCATAATACAGGGAAGCAGGCTCAACCTAATAAAGTAAGTAAGAAGTAGTTAAAGCTTCCTTTAAGAGATTCATTCAGAAGAGTATTTCTGAGACAGAACAACATGGTACTATTTAATGTATAATGTAATCTTGCACCCAGTAAGTTATTGACAAAATAAGTTCTGTCACTCCTAACCACAGGAAGGTGGAACTACTCAAAACCAGCAATTCAAAGTGCTGTTTAGTCACATGATACACTGCCAAACCTAGATCTCAACATTATTTTTCTTTTTTGTATTTCTCCTATGATGTTATTTTCCTCAAGAAATGTGTCACCAGCTGGTGTAGCTACTGAAGTGTTGCTTCATTACAAAATGTTACCTTTAGACTGTGTTTTCTGACTTTCTGCTAACTAGCCAGATATGTTGCACACATTACTATTCATATGAACTAGCTTTTTTCCAAACTTTTATTCATGGGCAGCACAGGCTTATGAAGCTGTCAGACACTGCCTGTAAATACAAGAAGCTAATGCAGTAAATGTTCAGGTCAAAGTATTTAAGGTGACAAAACTAACTTCAAAGATGAGATTTGACCACTGCTGCTGTCTCTGGGAACCAACTATTTAGCAAAGCTTGCAGCAATCTTCTGGGAGGGGGGAAGGAGTATTTTTTTTTAAAGTAAACAACATACTCTAGATTTTTTCGTTACAGACCCTGATAACAAATGTATTAACCCTCTCCTTCCATGTACAAATCAGAATTTGATTAATGACAGAAAACTTTTCAACACTGCCTCTCTACAAAACTATAAAACTACTTCAAATATACTGGATACTTCAAAAAATTGTAAAACACACCTCCTTTGTTTAAAAATCAATATCAGTTCATTAATTAGAGTGACGACCTGGCCCACAATACCAGAAATGAAGATTGATGCTGGAAACAAGATATATGCCTAGATACTTTATGTATTCTGTCCCCTTTTCCCTCAATTGCATGTTTTATTTTTAAGAATTAGAGGCTTTATCTTCAGGTGTATGAATACACTGGTGTGGGGAGGGAGAAAGATGTTTCCTGTGTTTAAAAATGATGAATTCTCTCTGGACAATCACTAAGTAAATTGAAACTAAAAGTCGTAAGGGGGNGGGGGGGGGGGGAATTTTGCCTACATAGCAAAAATTAAGACGATGCATGTTTACAAAAATGTAAATCACTCAATTAATTCTGTCATGTGCCATATAATGTATTATGCTAATTATTGTTTATAAAAATGTTGCATGTTCTAACATGTTCACAATTAAACATGCTTATTACTTAAAACTTGACTCAAAGATATTTATACTCCAATATTTATTTGGTTAAGTAGAATCTGTGAATTCAGAGAACTAGTGAAGAACATGTCAACAAAGGACATAATCAAAGAAACATGCATGATTTTATACTGTGGTGCATATGTCATTCCTTACTTTTGAAAGAGAAGTTAAATAATATGAAAAAGGCTCTGTTTTATTTTCTCAAGTCAATTAGAACAGGGACAATCTCAAGGTGCTCTATCAGGCTGAGAACATCCCTGCACATATTTAACATATATACCTAATTTTAAATTCCATTCACAAAAGAATCAGTTTGCATGTTTTTAAGCAACAGCAGCAATTAAAAAAAAATAAACCCAAAAGTTTTGTTAGCTATTGAAAAAAAGGTTCAAACCCACACAACTTGAGAGTTCTGAAAAGGACCTCGACTGAGAAAACCAGGCTTTGAAACACACTGCTGTGGAAAAGTCGCTGCTGCACAGTCACCGAACAACACCCCAAAATGAACCCAAATAAATCTACCAGTGATTTTGCCATCTAGCTTGGTGCTTTTCTTTCTAAATTCTTAAGAGATACTCAGGACACTCCAGTGAGGAGAAATAGCAAACAACTCTGATAAATAAAATTAACTTGTTCATTCTAGTAGGAGAGATGCTACATTAAATAGCAAACAGAGTGGAAGCTTTGTAAAAGAGAGATATATAAATATCTGTAATATTGCACAGAAATAATTTCAATTAAAGGTATTTTTCAGTTTTGTAAGCCTAAGCAGTGGACTAGGTTTTCTTTGAATGTTTTGCTGTATTGAGTTAGCAGATTATTGTTAGGAAAACAAATCATAAGCACGGCAAACTGCATCAGCTTTAAAAGACAAACATAAGTGATAGTTTTCTTCACATACCCATAGCAATTTAGCAATGCACGTTTCTTATTTTTAATTCACTTGTTAAACAGTTTTACCACGTTTTCAAATTTCTCAAAAGTACTTAAACTGTTTTCACGATAAAAGGGCACAGAGTATTCAGTACCACCATCCATATCAAGCAGTTTGTGAAAACTGTAAAGCCCATTTTCCAGCAGTTTTCATTCTTATCCAGAGGTACCTCTCACCACCTCCATTGTTCTCCTCCCCAGTCACAGATGTCTAACACCACAGTACAACTGAGAGTGTAGCTTCTCCTCTAGCAGGGAACCTCTCTCTAACTGGATGCTATTTGCATGAATTAGGAACTTAATCTTATCTTTTAAACCTCTCCCTTTCAGACCAGTCAAAAAAAAAAAAAAAAAAAAAAAAAAAACAAAA